>JASPKZ010008066.1:332500-367500 GCA_030220185.1 Diploptera punctata
AGTAGGCTTGCGTATTACCCGAAATATCTTACAGTTTCTTTTCCTAGAACATGTAATTGTCTTCTACCCTATGTCATAGACTGCCAAACTTTACCATCTTTCAGAAAACAATTGAAAATAAAATTATTAACAGAAACATCTCACAAATATTCCTTTTTTAACTATTATTTTTGTATTATTTAATGAAAATATTATTAAGATTTGTCAATGTATTTATCTAATGTCTTATATATAAGCGATAGATTAGTACATTACAGTCTATTACTTTCTTTGTATATTTTTTCTTTTCCTTTTATGTATAGTAGATTCGAGCTGTTATTCTTTTGTGTATACATTCTTTCATTAGTTTAATTTTAATTGTATTTAATTTAATTCTATTATTAGACATCATTTTCATTATTATTCAGTTTGACCTGATAATTTTCTAGTACATACTATTATTGTATTTTTTTGTATTTAAATGTAACATATTTTTGTTGTTATGGTGAGCGCAAGAGAAGGCCACATGGCCTTAAATCGACCAGGCTAAGTAAATCTATTCTATTCTATTTGTATACAAACATATATTACAAATGGGTTCGAGAATTTGTTTGAATTAAAGGTGTAAGGTTCCAGAGAGAGGAGAGGTGGAAGTAAAATACATTTTGAAAGCAGATAAAATAAAAATGCAATTAAAAACAATGTATTTGTTAAGCTTACGTTGGAAAATGTTCTCGTTTCATAGTCTATCGCGATGTTTAACGCAGTTGGAAATAGCAGCTAAGGCTGTATTTACAGTAGCTCACTTTGTACGTCTGCAGATTGGCAATGACGCAAACTGCTCTCCAGGGCTCCATTTCTCCCAGCCTTTTCAAATCTCGCAGAAACGCGACGTTTTAATGTTATTTTATAGTTTACGCTTTGTCACTTCAACATTCCCAATATCAGAGACACGTCTCTTGCTAGTCAGAGAAATACTCGTACAGTTAGTACAAACCTTTCATTAGACTTTTCAACTCTATTTGTCAATGCTCAGAAGGACCTTCCTCCAATACAGCTAATTGGCACGGTCAAGGGTAAGAGGTCCTTCCTCCAACAAAGCTAATTGTCAAGGTCAAGGCTAAGAGGGTCGGCTGCGATGGACAAGTGGATATGCTCCTTGCCTCTGTTACCGAAGGTCGCGGGTTCAACGCCGACCAGGGTCGATGGATTTTTTAGGATTGAAAAATCCAAGAAGTAATTCCTCCGGGAGGAAATTTAAGTCGTGAGTCCGAAGATTTTTAGGCCCGTAAAAGATCATTAAGACTGAATAAAAAGGCCTCTAAGCAAAATTTACCGATCTATACTTCCTAGTAATATCTTAGTTGCCTACTAGGTGTCTCAGAGACGGTACGTTGACCGCATGCCATTCATGACATATATAGGCAAATAAGGTATATAAATTAACTTGGTCTACTAACTCCTATCAAATATGGCTCAAACATTGGACTACACTATTATAGTTTATAGAAAAGGCTAAGAGGTCCTTCCTGCAATGCAGCTAATTGACAAGGTCAAGGCTAAGAGGTCCTTCCTCCAATTCAGCTAATTGACAAGGTCAAGGCTAAGATGTCCTTCCTCCAATACAGCTAATTGACAAGGTCAAGGCTAAGATGCCCTTCCTCCAATGCAGCTAATTGACAAGGTCAAGGCTAAGAGGTCCTTCCTCCAATACAGCTAATTGACAAGGTCATGGCTATAAGGACCTTCCTGCAATAGAGCTAATTGTAAAGGTCATGGCTAAGAGCTTCCTTCCTCAAATGAATCTAATTGACAAGGTCAAGGCTAAGAGGTCCTTCCTCCAATGCAGCTAATTGACAAGGTCAACGGTAAGAGGTCCTTCCTCCAATACAGCTAATTGACAAGGTCATGGCTATAAGGACCTTCCTGCAATAGAGCTAATTGTAAAGGTCATGGCTACGAGCTTCCTTCCTCAAATGAATCTAATTGACAAGGTCAAGGCTAAGAGGTCCTTCCTCCAATGCAGCTAATTGAAAAGGTCAACGCTAAGAGGTCCTTCCTCCAATACAGCTAATTGACAAGTTCAAGGCTAAGAGGCCCTTCCTTTAATATAGATAATTGACACGGTCACTGCTAAAAGGCCCTCTACGATTGAGTAAAGTAACTTTAGCATAAAACTAAACATGAAATGCTCAACTGTGGCTCTGTATGAAAGCTGATGGAAGGACTTTTAAAGAAAGAATCTGTATTTATATGTAACTCACTAACCACCAGGTTCATGGCTGCGCGGATATAAGCTCTCCGTACATCCCTATCCTGAGATGTTTTGCAATCCTCCCCGGTAGAAAGGGCAGAAAGAACCAACGAGATGTTTGTAGTATCCCTCGTGGCCACGGACACAACACAAAATTATTGGAGGTATGAACGAGAGAAGAACCAAGTTCTTGGACCCGAAAGACAACCTGCAACTATACATCATTGTAGAGTAGATTTTCATTCCATTGATCCATAATAAGAATCCACCCCTGAGCACAATCATTTGGTCTTATTCAAGGGTGGCTAGATTAAATTAAATATGTTTCATTAATTGTATTTTAATAATTTTCCAGCAATAAATGATTTTGTTTTGATGATGATGATAATAATAATAATAATAATAATAATATAATAATAATAATAATAATAATAATAATAATAATAATAATAATATACTTATTTTACCTGCCAGAGTTAAGGCCTTATGGTTTGTCTCAACCAGGTTTTCAAAAATAGAAAAAAATTATCTTACATCTAAATTACAATAAACATAAACGATTACATGTTATATATAGGGGCCTACAATACATTTATTATTTATAATGTATTTTGATTTAATCTAGAATTTACGAATTAAATATAATACGTAGAAGTTATGTAAACAACTAGAAAAAAATATTAATGACATAGTGTATTTTAAATAAATAGAGAAAAATTGTCGGCCGCAGTGGTCAAATGGTTACGTTCCTCGTCACTAGTCCCGAGGGTCGCAGGTTCAAATCCGCCGGGGATCGATCGCTTTTTACGACGGAAAAATACAAGGGATAAGTCCTCTAGAAAGGATTTAAGCCGTGGGTCCCGAGTCAGAAGATTTTCAGGCTCGTAAAAGAATCTCAAGTCTGAATAAGAAGACCTCTGAACAAAATTTCCTACCTCCTTCATCTTTCCGAGTAATACTTTAGTTTCCTATTACGTAGGGCCTAGATGTCTTCTAGAGGCAATGTGCTAACCACGTCCCTCGCTGGCATCTCAAGGGAAATATGCGTAACTAAATTAGTCTGGTTAAGAAACTTCTCATTTGGAAAGCATCCATGTCCCACAGTGGGATGAACGTGGATAAATCATAATAAAAATCAATCATTCGTAATATACCATATAGAGATGTTCAGTCTGCCCGCCAATTCTGAATAATAATCATAATAATAATAATCATAATCACAATAATCATAATAATAATAATAATAATAATAATAATAATAATAATAATAAGTCCACCGCTGTGGTCTCGAGGTAGCGTGCTGCCTTGTCACGCAGCGGACCCGGGTTCGATCCCCGGTCGGGGCAGTTTTTCTGGGTGAGCTTTTTATCGGGGTTTTCCTCACCTGTAAGACAAATGTCAGGAAAACGTTAAGGTCCAAACGGTCCCCGAAATCATATGGCCATCATCATCCTTATCATCATCTTTCACCGGTGTGGAGAGCAACGGGAAGATACCACACCTACAATTCCCTAGTAAAGCTGCAAGCATAGCATAAAAATGCTATGATTGTTGTGAAGGACCTGCCTTCGGGCAGAATTACTATGGATGGAATAATAATAATAATAATAATAATAATAATAATAATAATAATAATAATAATAATAATAATAATAATAATAATAATAATAATAATAATAATAATAATAATAATAAAAGAGGAACTAGACTTTACGTGTTACAAGGTCACTTGTTCCAATATCTCTCTAAAAAACGTTCTTAAAGTATATAAAACTGTTATTCTCCAGTTATATTATGTAAATGTGAAACATGGACTCTTACTTTAATGGCAGAGCAGTTTGTTGCGACAACCAAATTAGGAACATAGATGTGAAATTCTGGGCCGACGAGGTTAGGAGAGAACTGCAAAATGTTGGGATGGGTTTGGTATGGGAAAAAGGGACTGAAAGTTGCAAGAATGTGAGGAGAAAAATAAGGAAGAGGTACTTAGATATATACAAAATATTTTTGCCGAATGTACGGGAAAACGCTGACTGTTTTCAAAAGAGACCTAAAACAAGTTTCGGGAAAATCTTACATACTCAATCTAGGATTTAAAGAGAGATCAGGTCTTGCTTGGTTTTGGCTAGGGGCATGGAAATTTCTAAAAATTAGCGACGATCGCGATATGCAAGTATGTCCAATGTACTAAAACAAATTTCTTATTAGCATTAATTAGCTCAATTTTTAAAGTTGTTATAGGTCTATCGAAAAAAAAAACAGTGCTTTCTATTTCGAACACACAAAACTTGTGCTTATGGCCAAAATACTACTATTTCTCTCCAATTTGATGGAGAGCGTATATTGGGTTGTCCCTCTGATATTTTTCAATTCTAGCAAATTCTCTATCAGAGGAAAAGTATGGGATCAAGAAATTAGAAAATAGTGTTCAAATTCTTCAAACTGCTTTGTGTGGACACACAATATTGCAAAATGCCAAAATATTCCAATTCTTACTCTGACCCCAAAATTTTTCAGAAAATACTACCAGTTTCTTTGAACAAATGCATTTAGTTTCTATGTATTTCAGGATGCAACTTCGAATCTCATCCGTGCCATGTCCCGTCATACACTCATCCCATACAAGCACATACACATATACTTACTTACTCACTGGCACTATCGAACCCGTAGGTTCATGGCCGCGCGGACATAAGCTCTCCATACATCCCTATCCTGAGCTAATGCTTTCCGATCATTCCCTGTATAATCTACTTCCCTCAAATCATAGTTAATGTTGTTCTCCCACCTCATTCTTGGTCTACCAACTGGGCGTTTTCCTTCTGGCTTTCCTACAAGAAGTTTCCATGCACGTCTTTCATTCCCCATACGTGCAACATGTCCTGCCCATCGCAGTCTACGAGACTTAACTGTTCTTATTATATCTGACTTCCTATAAAGACCATGTAGTTCATTGTTATGTAGTCTTCTCCACTCACCTGTCTGTTCATCCAAAAATTTCCCTAAGAACTTTATTCTCAAATACTCGCAATTTAATAAAGTCCTAACATTCCATGTTCCTAGGAACATGTCCCTATGTTTGAGCCTTTGGCATGGGTTCCCTGAAGTAGTCCCCGCCCGGAGAACCGAATGGGGGACTATTTGAACTCCGGAAAATTTTACCCCAGATGAACCCATGTCCGCATTTCTTGACGGTTGTATTTTTACGGTGAAAGATCGTCACTCTCTCGCCCAAGGTACTTTTTTCGTCTGGCTTATCACCTTCGACCAGTCCGGCATGGGTAACCCTATCGGCAGCAATGCTACCGCCGGCATAGCTCTCAGGATCATTTAAGCACGCAAGCCACTCCACCACGACAAGGTAAAGATACCATGGAGGGATATATATACACATATACAGAGTGTAAATGAATTTACTGCACACATTAAATGTGTATAGAGGGGTATTATACAGAGTGAGTTTTAAGTACACCGACAAGCTACAAGGACTGATTCCTGACTGTAAATGGAGGAACAAATGTCATATGAGTAAGTGTCCATAAATATATCGTTGCCATGGTAGATGGCACTGACGAATGACATTATTCTGTCCGCCCTGTTCCATAGCTGCTAGATCACAGGACTTATACCCCCTGGATTGTTACCTCTGGGGGCATCTGAAAAGTGTTTTTTAGGCTGAACCAGTTCCTGATGTGCTTACCCATCAACTGCGTGTCCACGTCGCCTGTGACGCTATTCGGAGAGAGGCCGGAACATGGCAATCCATGATACGAAGCGTGAACACGTACACTGCATCCCATGGAGGACACTTTGAACATGTGCTGTAACGTGGATGCGATTATGCGATGTACTGTGTGCCGGGACGATTTGTTGTCGTTGCACGCACATCGTTCATTTCCGGACACATGTTTACAGTACCTTTCTTCCTTCATTTCCAGTCAGTAATCAGTCCCTGAAGTTTGTCGGTGTAATTACCGTTCACTCTGTATAAGCAATTTGAGATAATTAACTAATGGTCTAGGAATAAAATATCCCAAGTTGTTATAAAATTTGTAAAATGGTTGGCACGCCACTGAATATTTCAAATTAAAACGGAAATAATATGACATAGAGACTAACTGGCAACATTTATACACCTTTAGCTGAGTGGTTAATACCAGTCTTACTATCGACACAAATTTAAGATCAATGCGTCTCGTTCGAAACTATCTACAGTATGTGTACATTTTTGTTTTCCTTTCTTCCATTATTATGCCGGTTCAATCGTCTCAGGACGGTACTGTCGGTTAAGGATGGATGTTAGAGGCCACTTTGGGTTAGGTTAAACACTCAGAGGCCACTTTGGGTCAAGATAGGACCTCGGAGGCCACATTGCGCCAGGTTATGCCCTCGGGAGTAACTTTGGGTACGGTTATGCCCTCGAGGGCAACTTTGCGATAGGTTTGCCCCTCGGGGCAACTTGCTCTTAGGTTAAGATCCTCGGGGCAACTTGCTGTTAGGTTAAGACCCTCGGGACCACTTTGGGTTATGATTGGCTCTCGGGGGCCACTTGGGATTCGATTAGGCTTTCAGAGGCCACTTGGGGTATGGTTAGGTTCTCGGGAGAGACTTTGTTTTGGCAGAGGACCTCGGGGGACACATGGGGTTGGGTTAGACCCTCGGGGCCACTTGGGATTCGGTTAGGATATCGAGGCCACTTAGGGTACGGTTACGTCCTCGGGGTGACTTTGGGTTGTGCTAAGCCTTCGGGGCACTATGATTTATGTTAGGCCCTTGAGGCAACTTGGGGTTATGTTAGACACTAGGGACCACTTCGGTTATCTTTGGCCCTCGAAACCACTTTGGGTTTGGTTAGGCCCTTGGGGGCCACTTTGGTTTAGGTTAGGCCCTCGGGGGCCACTTTGGTTTAGGTTAGGCCCTCGGGGGCCACTTTGGTTTAGGTTAGGCCCTCGGGGGCCACTTTGGTTTAGGTTAGGCCCTCGGGGGCCACTTTGGTTTAGGTTAGGCCCTCGGGGGCCACTTTGGTTTAGGTTAGGCCCTCGGGGGCCACTTTGGTTTAGGTTAGGCCCTCGGGGGCCACTTTGGTTTAGGTTAGGCCCTCGGGGGCCACTTTGGTTTAGGTTAGGCCCTCGGGGGCCACTTTGGTTTAGGTTAGGCCCTCGGGGGCCACTTTGGTTTAGGTTAGGCCCTCGGGGGCCACTTTGGTTTAGGTTAGGCCCTCGGGGGCCACTTTGGTTTAGGTTAGGCCCTCGGGGCCACTTTGGTTTAGGTTAGGCCCTCGGGGGCCACTTTGGTTTAGGTTAGGCCCTCGGGGGCCACTTTGGTTTAGGTTAGGCCCTCGGGGGCCACTTTGGTTTAGGTTAGGCCCTCGGGGGCCACTTTGGTTTAGGTTAGGCCCTCGGGGGCCACTTTGGTTTAGGTTAGGCCCTCGGGGGCCACTTTGGTTTAGGTTAGGCCCTCGGGGGCCACTTTGGTTTAGGTTAGGCCCTCGGGGGCCACTTTGGTTTAGGTTAGGCCCTCGGGGGCCACTTTGGGTTAGGTTAGGCCCTCGGGGGCCACTTTGGTTTAGGTTAGGCCCTCGGGGGCCACTTTGGTTTAGGTTAGGCCCTCGGGGCCACTTTGGTTTAGGTTAGGCCCTCGGGGGCCACTTTGGTTTAGGTTAGGCCCTCGGGGGCCACTTTGTGTTTAGGTTAGGCCCTCGGGGGCCACTTTGGTTTAGGTTAGGCCCTCGGGGGCCACTTTGGTTTAGGTTAGGCCTTCGGGGGCCACTTTGGTTTAGGTTAGGCCCCCGGGGGCCACTGGGGTTTAGGTTAGGCCCTCGGGGGCCACTTTGGTTTAGGTTAGGCCCTCGGGGGCCACTTTGGTTTAGGTTAGGCCCTCGGGGGCCACTTTGGTTTAGGTTAGGCCCTCGGGGGCCACTTGGGGTTAGGTTAGGCCTTTGGGGGCCACTTTGGATTAGGTAAGGCCCTCGGGGGCCACTTGAGGTTAGGTTAGGCTTTCGGAAAATGCCACTTGGGGTTTAGGTGAAGGTTCTCTCTAGGTTCCTTTCGGGTTCAATTCTTTTCGATTCGGTTAGGTTAGGTTCGGTTAGATTCGCTTCTCTTCGGATAGGTTACAATGGGAAAGTGTTTTGTGTGTGTGCTCGCGCTCACGTGTATGCGTGCGTATGTGTGCGTATGTGCACGTGCGTTGTTTGGAGAAAAAAGAACCATACGTCTTGCACTGGTGTCTGCTCTGTTTACCTTCAACGTCTCTTGCTCCCGCTAACGCCTATCAACAGACTCGAATGTTGTTCGTTGAGGATGAGGTCTATTCGGATACTGCTCCTCGTACTCTTGCACCATTATCTTGTGCTTCACCATAAATCAGTTGCATATCGGCAAGTTCAGCATCAGTGTTAAGATGTTACATGATGCTTTCGTGTAATGCGACTCATTCTGAAGTAACTTCTAATCAGATGTTAATATAATCACCAATACAGGAACAGGTATTTTGCTTATGTCCACACAGGATAAATCTCAGTGCAACACAACAGAGTACACACTTAAAAAATGTTTGGCTGCCGTGATTGGAACCACCAGTGTTCGAATCTCAAATACATCGCTTTAACCATAAACCACACGTTTAACTACACAGAACCTGCGTGTTTAACTAAGGGCCTCATTGCGTACCGATTCTATTGTAAATACGTACAGTGGGGTGCAATCATCTGCTAACATTTTAAGGAATTTGATAACCCAGTATTTCATAAACGTTGTTTGATGTAATATCGGAATTAATACTAAGATCTGAAGTTATTCTAGTATAATTTTCTCTCCTACTTTACTTTACTGTTGATTTACCTGCATCGAATACGGATTACATTCATTCCCTGTACCTCGCCCATTTTCTTTCGTATACCACTGATTCCCTATCTCAAATTACTTGTACTATAATACCCCTCTGTAAGCAGTTAAACTTGTGTGTTATAATTATTTTACACCCTGTATATTATTGATATAGGCCTATTATATTTTTATAACCTGAAAAAGCTTTTAATTCCAGTAACATAATATAATAGCATTTCATTACGTTTATACCACTCGTATCAGAAAATTAATTACTAATGGTAATTCCAATTATCTGCAAATGCACCATCTGCATATTGAATTCTTAGAGCAATAGTTTGCCAAGCAAATATTATTGAGTAATAATTTGTATTATATAATAAAATAAAATATTAGCTCTGAAAGGAAATTGTGCAATAAGAACAAAAATAATGATAAACAATGTAATTATAGACCAAGTTCAGAATTTTAATTATTTGGGATATCATTTAGGCAATGACAGAAATTTAGATAAACACACTAAAATACAACGATTCAATTATCTATATGGCACAATTAAACGCACTATATTGAATAAGACTAGAAAAGAAACTATTTTGAAGTTTTACAAAGTATTGGCAGTTCCATCTCTTATCTATGGATGTGAAACCTGGACATTAAGAAAGGCAGATAGTAAACAAATAGAGGCTGCTGAAATGAAGATGTTGAGAGCAATAGCAGGATACCAAAGGACCGATAAAAAGAAAAACGAAGATATAAGAACACAACTTAATATATTTAATATCTGTGAAAGATTAAAATATTATCAAAATGCTTATCTTCAGCACGTATTACGAATGAATGAACAGCGCATACCAAGAAGAATGTATAATTATAAACCAAAAGGGAGAAGAATGTTGGAAAGACCATTGAAGAGATGGAAGGACAAATTCGACCAATAATGAGATCGGAAAAGGCCATTGGGCTTAATCGTTGTTGTTTTTGATGATGAAGATGTTGATGAAGAAGAAAATAAAAGAAACATTGCTTCAGATATTACAGGTTAGCATCATGACTTAAAATAAAAAAAATTAAAATGTGACATAAAACATGTTTTATAAAAATGAATTCATAGTTTCTCTAACCAACAAATCTACTTGACACATATGGGACGATATAATGCCAAGCAACACTCGCTTGTATTTCGGTGTCTGAAATTAATTCTTCTTCAGAGCGTTGCTTATACTCAGAATCAGAGTTATTAACACTATATTCATCAATAGTATGATGTAGTACTACTGGCCGATAGCGAGGAGATACTAATGGCCAACACGCACACACTACTGAGTAACACTAAGAAATTAGGACTGGAAGTAAATATCAATAAAACTAAATATATGGTCACACATAAAAATACATTAAATAATGGAAATGAACAGCTAATGACAAATGAGGGAAATTTTGAGGAAGTGGTTGAATTCAAATACCTAGGAACAATAATCACAAATAGGAATGAGATGCACAAAGAAATTAAACATTGACTCAATTCTGGAAATGCTATTATGCATTGCAGAGACTCTTGACTTCCCAATTCCTTTTAAAAAACATTAAACTGAAAATATATAAAACTATTATTCTACCAGTTATATTATATGGAGGCGAAACATGGACTCTTACTTTAAGGGAGGAAAGGAGATTACGAGTATTTGAGAATAAAGTTCTTAGGAACATTTTTGGACCTCAGAGAGATGAACAGACAGGTGAATGGAGAAGACTGCATAACAGTGAATTACATGGTCTTTATAGGAAGCCAGATATAATGAGAACAGTTAAGTCTCGTAGACTGCGAAGGGCAGGACATGTGGCACGATTGGGGAATGAAAGACTTGCATGGAAGATCCTTGTAGGAAAACCAGAGGGAAAACGCCCAGTTGGTAGACCAAGAATGAGGTGGGAGAATAACATTAACTATGATGAGGGAAGTAGATTATACAGGGGATGTTTGAAAAACATTGGCTTAGAATAGGGATATATGGAGAGATTATGTCCGCGCGGCCATGAACCTATGGGTTCGATAGTGCCAGTGAGTTAGTTATGTTCATCAATTAATTCACTAGAAAACTATGATTTATTTATTCAAGCTATTTTGCACAAATTCCCCTTTTTGCTTGATACTGCCTTGCAGTTATGAAAGTTGCATCAAAGATTAGGGCAAGAAAAAACTTAATACAATGCCATATGTTGAGTTTACTGCAGAAACACTTGACACTGGACCATTCAAAATAATATTACCTACAACATGGCATCGCGTGTTGGGATCTTTTAGGACGGATCGAGAGTGAATCAAAAACATGCAAATTTTTGGTTACAGTAAAGAAATTGAGATATAGCGAAATTGTAGAATAAGGATATATGTATTAGCAATAAGAAGAATCTCAATATGGTCTTTGTTTTCGATCTTTAATTATATTATGTAATAAGTGGGTCTGATAAGTTGAATAGTCTGATAGTGCATTTGATGTCTGCAGGGCCGGGGGGAGGAAGGTATAAGCGTGCGCGTGTGTATATGTGTGGGGTGTGTGGGTGTATGCGTGTATTTTTTTCTAATTTGTTTTCTAGCAATTTTTTTTAATATTAATGTACAGAATGAGACTTTTTTATTTATTTATACACACGGTCTTTTCATGGATGAGTGTAGATATGTATTATTGTGATGTAGTGTAGACATAGATTTTACTTGTATGTAGCCTGTTATTGTTCTTGATACAGGTGTATTTGTTTATATTATGATTAGTTTTATTTTTTATTCATGGAAAAATAATGCACGTACGGCCAAGCAGGCCCGTGTGCAATGTAAATGCATATGTATTTTATTTCTTCTGAAAAAAAGGCAATAAATTCCATTCCATTATCTACTAGTGAAATTGTATTTAACATTCTCCAATACTGTTATTTTAACACAGTTCCAATAATGGATAATATTATAATATTATAATGATATTGTGAAAAGAAGAATTAATGTGTGAACCAGGAATCGAACCGTGGACCTCTAGTTCTCCAGACTAGTGTGCAGCCCACTACACCATTCCATACCTAGCACAAACACTAACAACTCTTTCCACATATACAAATCTATAATTCTCGTTTCGTCCGCTGTCAGGTAGATGACACTGCCATCGCCAACGGCCGGCTTCATTTAGAAGTATCTATATTTGAGAATTTTACACCACCACTTTTATAAGTAGTAAACGATGTTATTTAACATTTTCCAATTCTGTTATTTTAACACAGTTCCAATAATGGATCATATTATAATATTATAATGATATTGTGAAAAGAAAAATTAATGTGTGAACCAGGAATCGAACCGTGGACATCTAGTTCTCTAGACTAGTGTGCAGCCCACTACACCATTCGATTGCTGGTTCACACATTAATTTTTCTTTTCACAATATCATTATAATAGTTAAATTTTGCCAAAGATGTGGCTTGGCACTTTCTTGTGGGGACCCCCTCAGTTAATTCTCGTGGACTGCGGTATACAGGATATGTGGCACGAATGGGGAATAAGGTAAGTACATGGAAGTTTCTGTATGAAAACCAAAGGGAAAACGTCCAGTTAGTAGACCAAGAATGAGGCGGGGCAATAACACTAACCATGATTTGAGTGAAGTAGTAGTAGTAGTAGTAGTAGTAGTAGGACTTTATTAGACAAAAGTAAGATATTTACAATAATATTTACAAATATGGGTCGCACGGGCAGTAAGTCGTACGTGCTGTTGACAGTCCGTTACAATAAAGTAATAATTGGTACTAGTGTAGAGAAAAATAAACAACAACAACAGCAATAACATTACAATTACATAAAGAAAACACAGTAATATTACAATTAAATAATAACACAATAGCATTATACACTAATTAATTTATATATAATTATTAAGAATTAATGGTAATTGCATTTAGATAACATATATTTATTCATGAATGAGCGTTGTCCTTATTTTCCGCGTTTTGTCCAGAAATTTACCGAGGTTTATCCAATTTTCTGGATTTACCAATAACTCGTAGCATGCCAATCTTTCCCGATTTGAATTTAGAAATCTTTCGGTAATAACTGACGTCTCCAATATTCTAAATCATTACATATTATACAGGGTATAATTGTAAAATTTTGGCTTTTGATAGGGATGTATGGAGAGCTTATGTCCGCGCGGCCATGAACTTACGGTTTCTACAATACCAGTGGGTTAGATAGTCAGTCATTCACTTTATAAAGTAGCATTAATTTGAAATTTATTTTGCATTAACACGATGAAAACTGTGTTATATTGAAACACGAGCAATACCAGGAATTGTACGGGGTTCGTGTATTAGATTTACTGAGAAAACTGTTTAAACTTGACGTTACTTTAATTCAATCCTTTGTATAATCGTACATTTACATCTTGGAGATTAATTAAAAGTCACTTTTGCAGCAAACCTCACTTCTCCCCCGACCGTGACAACGAATTTCAAACTTCTTGCATTGTTTTCGTGTCCAACGCTATTTCTGGTCTTCATTTGCCACCGTTTTAACATTAGACAAACTTCAATTACTTCTGCGCCATTTAATATCTTGCTTACTACAAAAATGTGGAAACAAATTAGTTGCTACGTCTACCAGAAAAAGCATTAATTCAGGTACTTACTTCCCCAAGATAACAAAAATTGTCATCGTACATAGTAAAGTAAAGCTAACTTTTCTATCCCGAAATTAATGTTGGCAGAAAAGTTCAACAGTTCAGAACTCTTAACGGTATTAATCACATTGCATCTCTAAGTAATAACGAAATTCAGTTATATAACATTTATATTAACTATTCTCTATTGTTCTGCCCGAGGGCAGGTCTCACTGCAATCGTAGCATTTTCATAAGTAATGCCACGAGTGATTTCCAAATTATCGATAAATTCACGACTCACGAAGCGAGGAGCGAATTTATCTGGAGAATTTGGAAATCAACAGTGGCATTTGTTAGGACTATTTAACGAATAAAATTAAGCTCTTTACAAAAAAATAATTATTTGAATATAGTTACCGGTGTTTTAAAATATTTATATAGTTAATGTAAACGGCGATGTTTGGAAACAAATTAGAAATGTGAGGTTATGTATATTCACTGCAACTCGATCATATTATTTATTGCCAAATAGGATCGCAATATTGTAAGAATGCACTCTAGTGGAGAAATAATGAAACACATCAAACTATTATAATCAACATTATAGGTTAATCATTTATATTTTGAATAAACTCAGTAAAATCACTGAATCTATTCATTATTTGCTATATTCAATGTATTTATTGGAGAAAAATAATGGTCTAACCTGTTCAGAATATTAAAAAAGGAGGAGCTTTCTTTATCACAAAAACAGGAGCTGATAAAGAGAAATCGATAAAGAGCGAGGTGACACACGACTGTCATTGGTGTAAAACAGAATTCATTGAAACATGATTGGTCATTGACTACCATTTGCGACATGAGTTAAATAGTCTTGCTAAGCTTTGCATATTTACTAGGGAATTATAAGTGTGGTAGATTCCCGTTGCTTTCAACACCGGTGAATGAAGACGATAAGAATGATGATGAAGATGGCCGGATGATTTTCGAGGAATATTGGGCCCTAAGCTTCTTGACATTTGTTTTAAAGGTGAGGAAAAACCCCGAAAAAGAACTCACCCAATAGACTGTTCCGAACGGGAATCGAACACGGACCCGCGTGACAAGGCATCACGCTACCTCGAGAGCATGATGGTGGACGCATTTTAACATTTGAATAGGCCTAATCACTAAATAATATACAAAATATACAAATCATACTAAATGGAAAACTGGAAATGTAAAATGACTTGATAATGATGTCACACAAGAAAACTGAAACATCGACTTGAATAAATTAAATATTTGACTGAGATAACGAATTAATTAGTTTTATTATTACCTCTATCTATCTATCTTCGGGTTTTTACAGCTGCTGCCGTCTTCCCGTGCCAAACCTCCAAAGCCTACGGTCTTGGGCATCTTCGATGCTTAGCCCTCTAGCTTGCATTACTGTCTTCATGTTTTCCTTCCATGTTAACCTCGGTCTGCCTCTCTTCCTCTTTCTGTTCGAATGCCATTCATATAGTTGCTTTGGCCATCGCTCATCTTCCATTCTTAAGACATGTCCTAACCACTTCAATTCCTTCTCCTCAATTCTTTCAATTATGCTTTTTTCTGCTTCCATTATGTTTCTAATTTCCTTATTTGTGACATGTTCTAATCTAGACTTTCTGACACTTCTCCGTAAATAATCCATTTCTAGAGCTATTAGTCTATTCTTGTAGTACTTATTGATTGTCGATACCTCACTTCCATACATTGCAACAGATTCCACCAATGTTTTACCAATATATTTTTTTGTGTATTTCCAAATATGCTTATCCCACCATATGGAATTTAACGATGATATTATTTTGCTACTCAATTCAATTCTATGTTTTATGTTCTCTTTGCCTATACCTTCAATGTTATCCATAATTATTCCCAAATATTTAGTTTGTTTCACTTGCTTTATTTATTTATTATTATATTAACTAATTAAAGTAAAAAAAACTTCAAAATCAATTCTCACATAAATATGAGGAAAATTCTCTGAAGAAAAATAGATTCGAATCATTAAATTGCTTCAGCCTAATATTGTAGGGTACGAATGTTTAGCTTAATAATATAATAATAATAATAATAATAATAATAATAATAATAATAATAATAATAATAATAATAATAATAGTAATAATAATAATAATAATAATGTTTTATTTTAGCTGGCAGAGTTAAGGTCATAAGGCCTTCTCTTCCACTCAACCAGCGAATAGTAGAATTATACAAACATTACATACATATTACAATTTTAAGATGTTATTAAAATACAGACTAAACAAAATACAATAATGATTTGATCTAATACTAAGAAAAACATGGAATATAATAAAATTAAAATGATATAAAATAAAGTAAGTAGCTACCTAGATGATTATATTTAGAATGTTGTATATAGTTGTTATGCAGTTAATGTTTTCATTGTGTCGAACTTCAGACAAGAAGCAGAAATGTGTGCTCATAATTTGTTTCCTAAATATTTAATTCCTCTGATCACAATTTATTTTATAAGTGAAATAAGTTGTAATAATATACAAATGCTTGCTATTATCCGTTACAGTCAGTGACTCTTGTAGTCCAAACTCCTCTCAAAAAACATTAAACTGAAAATATATAATACTGTTATTCTCCCATTTATATTATATGGATGCGAAACAAGGTATCTTATTTTAAGTTAGAGAAAAGATTACGAGTATTTGAGAATGAAGTTCTTAGGAACATTTTTTGGTCAAACAGAGATAAACAGACAGGCGAATGGAGAAAACTGCTTAATAGTGAGCTGCATGATATTTATAGGACACCAGATAGTATAATAAGAAGAGTTAAATCTCTTAGACTGCGATGGGCAGGACATGTGGCACAATGAGGTATGAAAGAGAGGAAATTAAGGTTTGTTTTAGGAATACCCTGAGGGAAAACGCCCAGTTGGTAGACCAAGAATGAGGTGGGAAAGTATCATTAAAAATGATTTGAGGGAACTAGATTACACAGAGGATGATTGGAAAACATTAGCTGAGGATGGGGATGTATGGAGAGCTTATGTCCGGGTGGCCATGAACCTACGTGTTCGAGAGTGCCAGTGAGTTCGTTTAGTTAGTTAATGCAATAATTTCCAGTGCTGTCAGTAACAAATACTAGTTAGAGATATGGCAGACTGTAAGAGCCGTGAAACCAATACGTAGGTAAAAGATCCTTCAGGAAGCTACTTATGTTTGAAGGCAAGATAATGAAAAATATTATGAACATACATAACTATACGACTTTTAGTAATATTTTGTTACCCTCAGGGGTCCTCATCTAGGGGATATGTGGATGGCGACTACAAGGTGCCCAAGTTGTGCAAAACATTTCTTCCACTTATTTGTGTTTTGCACTCTTTTAACTTTACTATCTAACCTCTCTTGGTTAACTTGTTTTTTTCGACCCCGACGCTATTAGGGCATCCGAGGGCTAGGGAGTCTTTCCTTTCTTCCATTTCTTCTTTCCTTTATTTTCTTTTCTTCTCCAGAAAAGCCTGACCAGAGGCTATAAGATGGCAGCCCCATCACTGGTCTTGCCTTCCTTTGGCCAGCAACCAGTCGAAGGGACTATTATTATGCTTTCAAGTCTTATACGAGAATTTCCCTCAAACGCTGGAGGGAAAATTTTCTATAGGATCGTAACAGGCCTTGGCCTAATACTTGGAAGGAAGAAGAAGTAATATTTTGTTATAAATAAATAGATAAGATGAAAGTAAAACGGAGTATAGGCATTACCTATTAATGAAAATAAATATTTAATTTACAATGTAACATTTTAATACAATTCGAAGAAAATCGTAAACTAATAGATTGGGTATTGTTATAAAAAGAATCTACTTCAATATTTAAGTGATATTATCATAAAATCTTATTTATTCCACGCATTAATAAATACTACACTATTGAAAATTGACATAGGCCTATAGTTAATATCTTTCTTCAGTTGGTCTCCTGGCTGACCACATCATCTATATCAGCCTGAAGACATGTTTCAAAGACCCCATCAATTAGACTTACTTCCAAATTGAGAGAGAATGCGAAAAATGTGAAGTCGGACACAGACTATCAAAATCCGACCCTTCATATTAATTTACAATTAAATTTGAATCAATTTTGCACAAACTCAGTAGATGTTAACCACATGTCATAATTATTGTGGTGGGCACCAATTTTTGGTTACTAACTTGTAGGGAAATATTGACCAAGCTAATTTAGTTACGAGTGTGTATGTATATATTTATTGTTTTATTTTCATCTATTGCTTTTTTCTCTCAAATATTTTTTCGTTCCTAATATTTTTTCCATTATGTAGGGCCTATATGTTATGTATGACCAAAATAGTTACAGAAGGGCTCAGATGGGGCATGACATAAGAAAAGTTGGGAATCATTGTGTAAATTCCGAAAATATATCAGGAAAATATCCCTCGGACAATAGACAAAATTATATCAATATTCTTCCTTCATCTTGTTTCCAGGAATTCTAATCTTCGAATACAACCTGATTACAAATAAATTTGATAGTAAAAATGTCTTATTCTCAATGATGTTCATAATGGAGAACCACTGTTCATTCGAGGTCATTTAATAATTCATGTCGTACCTTACCAAGCATAATTACCTCTTAAAATGAATATGTAAAGTAAATGAAAAATAATAACACAAGTTTCAATTTGATAATTATGCACTGCATACGATATGTTGAAAATAATAATAATAATAATAATAATAACAATAATAATAATAATATTTGGATAGGGTAATATTCGTATTTGAAGTTTGGTTATACCTTCTGGATTTTTTCGTGTTGAGAGACATCTTAGAAGAATTACACATGGAATCTTTAGAAAACAAAATTTCTGAATATAAGTCAAGATGGATACAACATGTTCATCGAATGGAAGATCACAGAATACCCAAACTAATGTTAAGATGTCAACTCGCAGGAAGAAGAAGACCAGGACGTCCACTCAAAAGACTTCTGGATGGTGTTTCTCTTGAGGCCGAAACAGGTCAACAAATGGCCTAAATTCGTGAATGTACTATGATGATGATGAAGTTTGGTTATAACTGAAATTTTATCCCAATTGGAGTTTGCCTTTCATCGCAAAGGGTATTTACATTTTGTTCTCTACAACAAATAAGATCTAACTAACTCACCGGCACTATCGAACCCGTAGGTTCATGGCCGCGCGGACATAAGCTCTCCATATATCACTATCCTGAGCCAATATTTTCCAATCATCCCCTGTATAATCTACTTCCCTCAAATCATAGTTAATGTTATTCTCCCACCTCATTCTTGGTCTACCAACTGGGCATTTTCCCTCTGGTTTTCCTACAAAAATCTTCCATGCATGACTTTCATTCCCATTCGTGCCACATGTCCTGCCCATCGCAGTCTACGAGACTTAACTGTTCTCATTATATCTGGCTTCCTATTAAGACCATGTAGTTCATTGTTATGCAGTCTTCTCCATTCTCCTCTCTGTTCATCTCTCTTTGGTCCAAAAATTTTCCTAAGAACTTTATTCTCAAATACTCGTATCTCCTTTCCTGTCTTAAAGTAAGAGTCCACGTTTCGCATCCATATAATATAACTGGTAGAATAATATGTTTTATATATTTTCAGTTTAACGTTTTTTGAAAGGAGTTGGGACATCTAGAGGCTCTGTAATGCGTAATAACATGCATTTCCAGAATTGAGCCTATGTTTAATTTCCTTCTGCATCTCATTCCTCTTTGTGATTATTGTTCCTAGGTATTTGAATTCAGCCACTTCCTCAAAATTTCCCTCATTTGTCATTAGCTGTCCATTTCCATTACATAATGTATTTCTATGTGACAACAAATACGATCAGATAGAGTAAAATCAAATATAACATAACTTTATACATCAAAATGTCTAAAATTGAGACATAGTCAATGTTTCTTTGTAATACTTTTTTTTGGAATAGGCCTAAATATGGTGGTAGAATTCGCTCAACTGAACTAAATATATGATCACGCATAAAAATACATTATATAATGGAACTGGTGAGTTAATGGCAAATGTGAGAAATTTTGAAGGAGAGGCTGAATTCAAAAACCAAAATAACAAATAGGAATGAAGTGCCACAAAAAACTTAAACATAGGCTCAATTCTGGAAATGCATGGTGTTATGTATCACAAGGACTCTTGTCGAACTCCTGTCAAAATCTGGAAATATATAAAACTGTTATTTTTCCAGTTATATTATGTGGATGCAAAACATGGTCTCTTATTTTAAGGGAGGCGCAATGATTATGAGCATTTGAGAATACAATTCTCAGGAAAATATTTGGACCACAGAGAGATGATATGCATCAGAAACTTGGACCATGTTGAAATCTGATGAGAAATTATTAGGTTGTTTTGAAAGGAAGATATTCAGATCCATTTTTGGTGCCGTGAAAGAAAATAATGCATGGAGAAAGAGATACAATAATGAATTGTATAAACTGTACAATCAGCCAGATATTCTGAATTTTGTTAAAGTTAATAGATTGGCCTGGGCTGGACACATTATTCGTATGGACCACAAAAGGATTACAAAAAGAATTTATAATGAGCAACCTCTATTGGCCAGAAAAGTTTGAAGGCCTAAATTAAGATGGGAGGATGATATAATTCAAGACATTAAGATTTTAGAAATGAAAAACTGGAAGAATGAAGCTCAGAACAGGGAGTCTGGCATAAGCTTCTGAAGGCGGCCAAGGCCCACATGGGGCTGTCGAGCTGATTACAAAAATTATGATGATGATGATGATGATGAAAGAGAGATGAACAGAGAGGCGAATGGAAACTAGTAGATACATAACATTAATATAGGCGCACATGATCTTTATGGGAAACTAGGCATAATGAGAAAAGTTAAGTTTCGTAGACTGCGATGGGGAGGACATGTGCGCGGATGGATAAAAAAATAGTGGCAATGAAATTATATGTAGGAAAATTAGAGGGAAGAATGAGGTGGGAGAATAAAATTTATTAAGATTTGAGGGAAGTGGATGATATATGGGATGATTGGAAGACATTAGTTCACGATAGGGAAGTATGGAGAGCTTATGTTCGCGCAACCGTTGACCTACGTATTGAATAGTGCCTTAGATTGTTGTTTGTTTGTCGTAGAACTTGCAATGACCCTCTCATTGTTTCTTGAGCCATATCCTTAATAATGATTCACGGTATTTTAAATATTTTGCAGAACGAGGCAAAAAAGTTTGTTATTTTGCCACTTGCACCGAACATGAGACAGATGACTTCTACAGGGTGTAATCAAAGAGATATATAAAAATTTTGGGAAAATACTTCTTACAATAGAAAGCAAAATCTGCATATACAAAACGATAGTTCGGCCAGTAATCGTATCTGGGGCAGAAACTATGGCTGATACAACTAAACAAATAATAGGCACATGTGAAATGAATATCTTAAGAACTATTCAGGGGAAAACATTATTTGATAAGATACACAACGCAGAAATTAGGGACAAATGTAATTTTCAAGACATAACCAAATTTATTACAGATAGACGAAAATATTGGAAAGGTCATACAGAAAGAATGGATGACAGCCGACTTTGTAAAAGAGCTAAAGTAGACAGATCAATGGCTGGGAGAAGAACAAGAGGAAGGCCATCCAAGAAATGGATACACAGTGAATGCACATCCAATACGTCTCCCTCCGAGGAGTAATTTTGGAAATAAACAGGATAAAAGTCCTACAAATTATAAGAAAAAGAAGAAAGAAGAAGATGTAGGGCATAAAAAAGTATTAATTGACACATGTCCGGAAATGCTTAATTTCATTTTTAGAGCACTTTTTTATAGCGGAACCCCATACAAGAACACTCAATGACAACCGTGGGGCAACGAGAAACCACAGAAATTTTTCAAAATGACCCCCATTAGCTCCAATGAATCCTTCAACCCGTCGACGCATGGACTCCCTAATGCGCTGACGTAGACCTGGAGAATTTCGTCTTGTCTGGCAGCCTTCCAGAACACGAGCACGAAGAGTCTCTACACCATGGACTGGAATTGCAGATGTAAAAGCGAATGTTTACTAATGTACAACTAAGCAACTGTTCCGTTATGGGGTTATGGCCACGAGACAGCTACACATCTCACCATGTAAACAGAGTTGTAGAAAAATAGCCACTACCAAGGAAATAACTTCGGACCTATGTTCATGTAACATTTTTGTAATCCCTTATCTGTAAGAAACGTTTTCCGAATTTTCTTATATACAGTAAAAGCTTCTTATTCGCAGTTCCCTTAATCTAGTTTTCAATATTCGCGGGTTAAAATATTGCGACACAGTTCCTGTATTCGCGGATCCAGTCGGTATACCAGAACGATTAGTATCCTTTATTAACGCATCGGCAACATTTTTTACTGCAGATATGTGCCGAGGCAGCATTTACAAGGAGCGATTCAAACCAAATGGGCAAATTAATAACAAAGTAAAACAAGCCTTATTGTCAATAAGCCTAAAGTACGTAGTTATACTTACCGCCGTAATCCACGTGCCGCTATGTCCGTTGATAAATGCCACCCTCGCCACGATCGGTGTTTCAACTTGTCATTCGTTGCAATAATTTTGATTGAATAACACGTGTCTCTTCTGCTTTGTTGCCAATTTATAACGTAGAGTAAAAGGAAAGAAAATTAGTTTCGAAACGGAAAAAAGTAATGTTGCCGCTTAAAGTAAAAATATAAATGTTTCACCGTTTACGTGTTTGCGAGTCGTTTGCATCTACATCACGCTCTTTCATTGTTAATTAATCAACTTTACGAATCATCAAGGAATCCTTAGACAAAACAAAGAATTATATCGCTGAATTCACAGCTAAATATCAATCTGAATTGAAATACCTTATAAAAGCGGCAAAACAGGAAACAATTTACTAAGTTCTTTAACCCCCTTACCTAAGCCTAGTAATAATTAATAGAAATTGTTCAAAGTCTATCATTAATTGATTTTATTTTGATAATTTTTATTTTATTTTGGAACCTTGGAACGTATCCTCTGTATACCCATACAAATTACCATTCCATATTCATGGTTTCTGTTTACGCGGCAAGTTTGCGGAACATATCCCCCTCGAATAAAGAGCTTTTATTCTTCCTTTTTGTTCTTCTTATTATTTTTCTTCCTTTCATGCGATTGACCTAGTGGTCTGTTACGGTCTCAATTCAACGTTTGAAGGGCCTGTCCAAAGATCTCTTGCCTGGTGGCTGGTAATTTCAGAGTTGACGTGGTATTCTTGTTCTGCTCATTCTTCTTACGTGAGATTTCCAGTTGTTTCTGTATTTTTGTACATATTCCATGACTCATTCTGTTTGTAATTCTTTCAGAATCTCAGAATACCTTTTATGGTCTGTTCTTGAGTAACCTGCAGTACGTCTCATAAATTTCATTTCTGCCACAGTTAGTCTTTGTTCATCTACACTGCGAATTGTCCAGGACTCACTGCGAACAAAACACTGGCCAGTGTTTTATAAATTCTAGTTCGTGTGTGTTGCTGTACAGTGTTTGGCTTGAAAATTTATTATTCCTGTTACTCTGTGTACCTTTTTGTTACACACTGTATATCCTCAGTTTAGAAGAGTTCTTATAATATGGGATAATCGGCTCGTTCATGTGAAAGTAGGTAATAATGGTTGAAAAAACTGTATAATCAGAAAACGAATGAAATAATTATCACTGAAGAAACAGTCCGATACCAACTCGCAATAAGAAAATGGTACCGGTATGGAAGATTGCGGTATAGAAGGAAAGCTCAAGCACGCAGCAACACTACGGTACTGAACTTGAACTTAATTTGTGCATGATTTTAATGAAGTTGTAAGGAGTTAATTGGAAGGCACATAAATATACATTATTTCTTCTCAGACGATGGTCAGACACTACAATAAAGTAGTTGCATCATGTTTAAGTATACAGCTTACACAAAAAGTACGTTAACGAAATTGAAAACAAGGAAAGAAAAATGATAAGGAAGGTGTGTTCTATTGGATGGTGAACAATAACATGTGATAACGCGCCATTTTTTCTACCCTCCTTATATAAATGAGTGATTGTCCTTATCCAGGAGGGGTTAGCGAAAACAGGAGAACTAAACACTGAATTTCTCTATTCTTGGAAATTCCTAAATGTATGGATCATGACAGCACTCTTCCTTGTATTATTATTATCATTATTATTATTATTATTATTATTATTATTATTACTATTATTGAGTCGACAACATAAAAATAATTCAGGTTAATATAATAACCAGGGTATGAAACATAAAATAGTAAATAATTAAATACAAATTAAATCTGATCTAAATGTTTTTCTGGTAATTTTTAAAGTTTTTTTTGTTTTATCAGAAGTCATTTTTATTTAGGGAGATTCTATGCCACCATGGCACCTACATAAATTCAAATAACAAGCGGAAAAAACAATTTATTGTTGCAGTAAGTAAATAATTACCTGACAGAAGTATATATTGATTTCTTCCCAAAAAATGTAAAAAATGCCTGAGTTAAAGTGAAAAATTCAGCTCAAACTAACATGAAATCGGTAC
This sequence comes from Diploptera punctata, assembly GCA_030220185.1. Taxonomy (NCBI): domain Eukaryota; kingdom Metazoa; phylum Arthropoda; class Insecta; order Blattodea; family Blaberidae; genus Diploptera; species Diploptera punctata. Next base: position 356,841 of record JASPKZ010008066.1, read on the forward strand.
ATTTGCAACGCAAAAAGTGTAATCAACTTATCACAAAAAGTCACTAAAAAAATTAAGGCCAAACATATCTGGTGCACTAACTCGCCCATTTTCTCACCCTAATTTGCCCAAACTAGCACTAACTAGTACACTTTCTCAACCTAACATGCCCACTAAGACAAGTGGACTCTTGGGATAGATCCTCCTTATATGTGAGGAAACATATTGGTAATTGGCTATAGCGGTAACATGTGTTGTCACATTGACCAACACTGTTCTAAAATTAACTTGTTTCTCCGATCGCATATTCACTAGTGGCTTAGAATAATCTTATTTTGGGATCAAGAGCTGAGAAAATCTTATCTTGATCATTATTTCTGAGCAACATCTTTCGATCAATAATAATGATCATTTGAGATCAATATTTTTTTTTAATTCTGAAATATAAAGTTTAATTGTCTAAATTTATGTTTACTCGGTGTTTTAATGCATTTTTTGTTTCATATTACATACATAAACACAATAAGAATCTTTTTTTACAATTTTTGAACTTACTTGCGTTTTCTTCAGAATTTATGTGAAGACTTCGCGGATGCACGAGATTTTATTTCGCCACATTTTGTCTTCAACTTGTAGACTATAAACCATCTGACCACACTGATATTCAGGAATAAACTATTTGCTAAACTGTTTACGTAATTGGAGATTTGTTAGCGTTGCTCGGTAAGAAACATAACTTGTTTGCTAACCCTAAACATTCTTAGAATTAGGAAGAGAGAGGCAGACATAAGTATAACAATATTAACTTATTACTATTCCAGAATTACCATTTATGTAAACAACAATCACAAACAGGAATGAGATGCACAAGGAAATTAAACATAGGCTCAATTCTGGAAATGAATGCTATTATGTATTGCAGAGACTCTTGATGTCCCAACTCCTTTCAAAAAATGTTAAACTGAAAATATATAAAACTATTATTCTGCCTGTTACATTATATGGATGCGAAACATGGACTCTTACTTTAAGGGAGGAAAGGAGATTACAAGTATTTGAGAATAAAGTACTAAGGAAAATTTTTGGACCAAAGAGAGATGAACAAACAGGTGAATGGAGAAGACTACATAACAATGAACTACATGGTCTTTATAGGAAGCCAGATATATTAAGAACAGTTAAGTCTCGTAGACTGCGATGGGCAGGACATGTTGCACGTATGGGGAATGAAAGACTTGCATGGAAGCTTCTTGTAGGAAAGCCAGAGGGAAAACGCCCAGTTGGTAGACTTAGAATGAGGTGGGAGAATAACATCAACTATGATTTGAGGGAAGTAGATTATACAGGGAATGATTGGAGAGCATTAGCTCAGGATAGGGATGTGTGGAGAGCTTATGTCCGCGCGGTCATGAACCTAAGGGGTTCGATAGTGCCAGTGAGTAAGTAAGTAAGCAAGTAAGTAAACAACGTGATAAAAAGGTTATTTTAATTAAATCTAATTTTTATATTTCTAATTGAAAAAGAAATATATCTCTGAGAGAGTAGTCGTTAATTTTACTCGAATCAATAAAGCAAGACTGATTTTTATTCTTGTGGATAAATCAGGTATGACTTTTTAATGTATTGAATAAAAGTAATGATTATCCCGAGTGCTCTGCCGGCGCTAGCATTGCTGACGAAGAGTTACCCATGCCGGACAGATCGAAGGCAATAAGCCAGACGAAAAATGTTACCTTGGTCGAAAGAGTGACGATCTTTTACCGTAAAAATAAAACCGTCAAGAAACACGGACATGGGTTCCACCGGGCTAAAATTCTAGGGAGGTAAAATAGTTCCTCGTTCGGTTCTCCGGGCGGGGACTACTTCAGGAAATCCATGCCAAAGGCTCAAACACAGGGATATATTCCTAGGAACATGGAATGTTAGGACTTTATACAGTGTGTCCCATTGAAACCTCCCACATTTTAATTAATCATAACTAACAAATTTTATTACTGGCTGTAATGTATAATTCCCAAATATGTCTTCTTAATAAAAATGAGCCGTCATTTGCAAGATAGAAGCATGGCTTCACAGCATTTGGTGGACGGGAATTACAATGTATATAGAGAAGGATTTGCGTTTAGATCGGTACTTGCTCAGGTAGCTCAGTTGGTAGAGCACTTGGTCTAGAGAACCAAGGGTCCCGGGTTCAAGTCCCGGTCTGAGCGTATAATTTTTCTCTTCAAATATGATTTATCCATCATTGAGATGTACGAAATCAATAATAATAACTAACAAAGTATGCGAAATTATGAAATGAGGTCGGGATTAAACGAAACAGAAACTCAACGAATTTTCATTGTCACACACTAAAACTTATAAATGTGCACCATTAGTAGCACGAATAATATCAAATCTGTATTCGATTTCGTGCCACGTTCTGTCCAACATGTCCATTAGTACTGTTGCAATTGTGTCAAAGATACGGGTTCGTAAATCATGAAGATCTTGTAATGGAGTCGCAATCACACGGTCTTTTACTTACCAGAAAAAAGTGTGTGATCGTTACTGAAGAGTCGCCATTTTGTTTTATGTCATTATTGTTCAACATGTGACAGATGAATTAACTACTACAATGAAAGTAAAAATCTTTAAGGTCCTCTTTCTTTTAATACAAACCTCACTTCATAATTCCGCGTACTTTGAGAGTTATGATTAAGTAAAATTTGGGAGATTTGAATGGGACACGGTGTATAATAGCGGTCTCAGAATAGGAATATGTGGAGAGCTTATGTCCGTGTGGTCATGAACCCACGGGTTCGATAGAGGCAGTGAGTTAGTTAGTTAAAAGTAATGAAAAAAAATATTATTGATTTCTGACCACCAAAATAACTTCCATTGAGACCAAACAAGAACTATACAATAATTTTGCCAGACATCAAAGAGGAGAATTGCTTTGTAAGATAACCTGGATAGAACGGAATGTAGAACTATAGAGAGCTGCCTAGAAGGCACCAATGAACATTCAGCGAACTCCACAACGGATTCTCGCCAGTCAGGATGAGGTCATCCGCCCAGACTATAAGGATTTTGGGGAAGAAATTTGATCAAAATATGAAAATATGTTTATATACAAAAATTCAGCCTACATATGTTTGTTCTCGAAAAACTCTAACAGTTTTCAGTTCATTGTTCCAAAAATGTATATAATGAGATTTTCAGGTACGGAGAGTGTTCAATCGCTATCTATTATGCTCTAAAACCATTGGGTGTAGGAGTTCACCAGAAACAAATATTTAAAAATCCCTGTAACGGTCGCATTTTTTTATGTTTCACGACGAAACTAAGTATGTGCTATTAAAGTAAACCGAGGTAGATATTGTACAAAAATCGGCGACATCCGGCCATTAGAAGTGGGGGTTTACCTGAAATCCAAAATTAAATATTTACTCTAGCGAACGCCATGTTTGGTTCGTCGGAAAGTACCGTAGTATTTAAATAAGCCGTAATATTCTTTTAACTTACTCAACTAAAAATAAAAACACGTATTTTATTTATTTAGGCGTAGCTGCGCACACCATGTATTCGCTATCGGTAGTCTTTAAATATAAAAATTCAGCCTACATACATTTGTGCTTTATAAACTTCTAAATCGTTCAAACCAATCTTCATGAAAATTTGTACATACAAGCTTCAAGCTACGACGTGTATATAACCGCAATCTATTATACTCTAAAACCATTAGGTGTAGGAGTTCACCTGAAACAAATATTTAAAAATTGCTCTAGCGGCCGCAATTTTTTGTTTCAAAACGAAACTCAGTATATGTAGGGAAGTTGGGATCTGAACCCTTCTCTTTGAATGGACCCTATTAATATCTTCTTTGACTGGTGCTGTCCTCGAGCAGAAAATATTTTAACTTCTATCTCTCATCAACTTTGACGGGTTCAAGGCCAGTTTCTTTTATTCTTTGTGCGAAGAAAGGTTTATTTGTGATATTTACGAAAATTACCACTTTAAAAGTTTTTCAAGCCAAGAATGAATTCTTAATTTCTGCTATCGAATATTAAAAATGCTGAAAAAAACTCATAAATATATTATGTGGATGCTGTTTTAATATATTGGGGAGGTTTGGTATAATGTGACGTGGTGGCTGTGTAAAATAATTAAACATAACAAAGGAATTCGGTTAAAGTGGACCCTCTGGGTCCACTTTACACGTATATGTATAATCAATGAGGGCGCTATCTGTAAAAAAACCATTCACTTAATTAATTATATTTAATATCCTCGTAATTTTACTGAACCCAAAGACCGTCGCTTTCTGCAGTTGAATGACGTGCGAATGTTATAATCAACGATAATTTTTCAAAACATTAAACAAATATCAACGCTTTTGAATTATTTTCAGTCATAAATATTTTTAGATTAATCTGTGCCTGTCTGTATAAATTAATAGAGCAAATAACTTAAAAGTATACTAAAAGCTAAGGTGGACTCTGGAGTCCACTTTATCCGAATATGGAAGTCAAATCGGACCTTTTCTTGTAATGTAAAAAGTTAATAAATTATGAAGATGTTTCCATATTTGAATAAAATAACAATGCTATTTCATAGTTACAACACTAATGATAATCACTGTAATTAAACAAATTAAAAATCCTTTAATTAAAAGAAGAAAAACAACAAATTCAAAACAAGGTTCCAAATTACCCGAAGTCCCTCTATTATTGAAATAAATCGTGTAAGACATTATTTAAAATCAGCGAAATCCGACCATTATAAATGGAGTTTTACCTCAAATCCGAAATTAAACTTTGCGCCATGTTTGGTTTGTCGCAAAGTGTATCTTGGTTCATATAGGTTTTCACGTACGCCGAATGATTAGCCGCAATCTATTATGCTCTAAAACTATTAGGAGTAGCAGTTCACCTGAAGTGAAAATTAAACGTATGACGCAATTGAAAACTTTAATGTGTCAAAAATGCGTGTGTTTTTAGTCCGAAAGTCATGAATAAAATAATACTCTCACATGACCCTATCTTTACTGACGTTTTATTTCCCGCAGTTTTAACCTGTAATTGTATTTCACTTACGCAGTTCATTGTAATACAATTTTTTACCTCGTAATTATTATAATAAAATCAAAAAAATTACACGAGCCACTGAACTTAATACGAATAAATAAATATACCCGCAGGCTGTATATCTGATGAAATAATTAAAAAAGTTTTATATTTATTTAAAAACAATGCATTTTTAATATGCATGATATCCTATCGCTAACAAACTTAACATCCCGGATAGCGAAAAGCCAGAGGGATTGCGTCCACTGGGCAGGTCAATAATGAGGTGGGAGAATAACATTAACCATGATTTGTGGAAGGTAAATTATGGAGGGGACGATTCGAAAACATTAGTGAAGAATAGGGATGTATGGAGAGGTTATGTTCGGGCTGCCATAACACTTTGAGTTCGATAACGTCAGTGATTTAGTTATGATCCAACTCGGTACGCCACTGGGTCTCTTACTCCCATAGTTGATTTTCCAGGTTACAAGTTATACGTGTCTGAAGTTTGATTGCTGTTACTCCAGACCTTTCAAAGTTATGCTGGAATATACACATATACATAGGGGAGGGTGGGGTAGTTGTAACAAATTACGTACGTGTATTTTTTTTATGAAACATATTATTTCAAAATCGTCCCACTCAAGAGCATTTAAAATACGACAATTTTGAGTTCATTATATATTTTAGAGTCCACCGCTGTGGTCTCGAGGTAGCGTGCTGCCTTGTCACGCAGCGGGCCCGGGTTCGATTCCCAGCCGGGACAAGCTTCCTGGGTGCTTTTTTTTGTGGCTTTTACCCTACCTGTAAGACAAATGTTAGGAAGCGTTGAGGCCCAAACGGTCCCCGATCATCATTTGACCATCATCATCATCCGCTGTTGTGGAAAGGAACGGGAAGCTACTACACCCATAATCCTGTAGTAAAGTTGCAAAGCATAGCATGAAATGCTATGCATGCAGTGAAATACCTGTCCTAGGACAGAACACTATAAACTAGAATACGGTAGAAATACTTAACATATACTGTCTCATAAAGCATGTATTATTTTAAACAAATAGGAATTCTTACTGACAAGAAATTTAACTACTCTTCACAATAGAGACAATCAAATTTCATGGTCTTGAGTCATCTGACATCGAAGTTTATTATCGCGCGACGCGACGGTAGCAGACTCTGGCTTTTCGTTGAGATGCACTTCCACAACTACAATGTTTCTGTAACTTCATGCAAGAAATGGGCCAAGGATCGAAACGGATGGTAATCTGAAGGTGCAAGATCAGGTCTATAAGTTGGATGTGGTAGTAGTCATTTTTTATGCATTAAGCGTTCAAAATTCCCGCGTCTGAGGGGGATAAATAGGTAGTGAATTAATGATTTTACCCCACTAACTCAATTAATTACACTTACACAACCCAACATTCATTGATTTCGTGACAATGTCCAATGTCAAGGTAAAAATAAGGAAATTTTACTTTGTTACTGTAAGAGTAATTTTTGCTTAAATGCAAACTAATCAAAATTCTGTCCTGTACTTATTTTCCCTTAAAAATATATTATTTACTTTACATTGGACCCTGTAAACCTGAAGCAAAAGTGGGACTAGTTTCACTGTATTCCTTTCTGTAACAAGTCAACCACATACATTACTGGTAAAGATTTTAACATGACTATATTAACCACTACACACCACTTTATAGATACAAGCTACCTGTACAGTGTGTAAAAAATTCCCATACAAGTATTTAGGTCATGTAGAGGGGACTGAGTATGTAACGTTGAGATTAGCAATCGATTAATTTTCGGCACACGCGGGAGACTTAAACGCTTAATGCGGATTTTGTTGTATCTGCAGCACGAAAACGACACTACACAGATAGATCGCAATCAAACCGTTGTCTACTCAGTCTCCTCTACAAGCCATGGGAGTTTGTAATGGGAAATCCATACGTTCTGTTTAAGCAATTAATTAAAAGTTAAGCTATAAAGTGCTTCCTTTGAAAACATACACATCCATATGTCCCGTTTCCAACAAGAATTTCTATCTTAGGAAAAATAATTTTTAAAAATCTGCTAGAAAAAATATTCACAGTATTACAGATTGATGGGAAGAGGAGAGAGAAGACACAGAACCTAACATATTTATCTTTGCTCGGGACAATGCTAAGCTAATAGCTACAGTTTTAAGTAACCTGTACCAATATGCCCCATTCTCCCATAAAGTTTTACATGTAGGCCTATACAGATTTTTTTCTCTATTCTACTAATTTTACTCGTTTTTTTGTGGGGGGTACATTCGAAAGAAAAATTTTCAACGGGTTTAAGGACCGATTAAAGAAGGCAGCATGTGGAGAAGTAGATATAATAGTGAACTATACAAGTTGTACAAGGAACGATGTATTTCTCTGATGGTTAAACTCAAAAGACTTGAAGTGGGCAGGGCACGTTCATCGCATGGTTAATGGACGTATCCCAAGGAAGATTCTCTACAGGACCATAGGGGGTAAAAGAAGAATGGGAAGACCAAAGAACAAATAAATTGATACTGTGGACGATGATGCAAAGACGATTCTAGGAGTGAGGAACTGGAAATGGAAAACACTGGATAGGCAGATTTAGAGGGACTTAATACAAAAACCAAGGCCCGACATCGGGCTGTAGCGCCATAGAAGAAGAAGAAGAGATTTTGGGAATAGAATCTTTTACAACCTCTTTTTCAAGTGAATTTAGGAGAAAAGATATCCGTGGAATATATATTAGAGATCAAATTGTAGGTACCAAGGAACAGTTTATCATCGCATCACGCGCTCCATGGACGCCTCGCGAATAAAAGAAAGCGCGGCTTAACTCTACGTTGTCGCTATAACAACGCCTTAACGAGAGACTCCAGTTTAATGAAATCCTATCCGAGTAGATAATTCACTAAACACGAGAATTTTAATATAATTTATACTAAAAATTCTCACTATCTTGTTTACGAGAATAACCTTCATGCGTTAGGGAAATTTCTCACAGAAATTCCCTCAGATTTTATAACCACAACCCAGGTTAGTTGAGAATACCCAATAAGTTAAGGAATTAGCACAACTTGTGTCTAAACTCCACAGGATCAGTTCTATTAATTGGAGGTTCCCCGTTTTATTTACAATATTACTCTGATTATAATTATGTTGGATTGTATATAATGTGGAAATCTACATTGCAAATGTTAATGATTTTTTAATGAATTATAATTTGTGTATGATGTAGGGCTACATAAAATAATTATTTATTTTGTACCTCTTCTGGTACAATTCTTTCTGTTTTATAATATTGATGATAACAATAATAATAATAATAATAATAATAATAATAATAATAATATTAATAATAATAATGTTTTGTTTAAAATAAGGTCATAAGGCCTTTTCTTCCACTGAACCAGCACAAATACAAATAAATATTTGACAAATATAGATATACACTATACTAACTAGAAGAGTTAAAAGTACATTAAATGTTGCAATGTAAATTTCATGTACAAACAACATTTTATATGATAATAATAATAATAATAATAATAATACGATAATAACAGTAATAATAATAGTAATAATAACAATAGAAATATTAATAATAACATAAATATGATAAATTATAAGAGAAACACCAATTAGCCTAATATATGTACCTACTGGGCAATGATGAAGTCGAGGTTAGAGCAAATATAAATTTAGATTTATTTTTTTAGTATTAGTGGTAGTAGTAGTAGGACTTTATTAGACTAAAAGTAAGTTACATAAAATGTTATTTACAAATATGGATCGCACGGGCAGTAAGCCGTACGTGCTGTTGACAGTTCGTTACAATAAAGTATTGTTTGGTAATAGTATAAATTAAAACAAAAAGAAAACACAACAATATTACAATTACATAATAATACAATAACATTATACATTAATTAAGTTATGTAGAATTATTTAGATTTAATGGTATTGCATTTTGATAACAAGTATTTATTCATGAATGAGTGTTGTTCTTATTTTTCGCGTTTTGTCCGGAAATTTACCCAAGTTTATCCAATTTTCTGGATTTACCATTAACTCGTAGCATACCAATCTTTTACGATTTGAATTTAGAAATCTTTCTGACAGTAACTGACGCCTCCAATATTCTAAATCGTTATATTTTCCTAATATATATGTATCTCGTCTTCAAAGCTCCCGCACATTGGACACATTCGCATATTGTGATCGTCGCTAATTTTTAGAAATCTCCATGCCCCTACCCTAAAGCAAGCAAGCCCTGATCTCTCTTTAAATCCTAGGTTGAGTATTTAAGATTATTTTACACAAACATATTTTACGTCTCTTTGAAAAACAGTGGACGTTTTCCCGTACATTCGGCAAAAATATTTTGTTGGTTTATATCTAAGTACCTCCTTATTTTTCTCCATACATTCTTGCGATTTTCAGTCCCTTTTTCCCATACCCAAATCATCACAATCTTTTGGAGTTCTCTCCTAACCTCGCCTGCCCAGAATTTCACATCAATGTTTCTAAGTTGGTGGTCGTAACAAATTGCTCTGAGCACTGCTTGTTCACCTTGAATTACCAGCAACCAGTACTGGAGTACACGAATTTTGCAGTTTATGTCGTCCTGGAATGACCCAAATTCATATAAAATTCCACAGTTAGAAACGGCCTTACTAAGACCTGTAATACATTTTAGAAAATGCGTATATATCTAATTAAGTATTTCCAGAATGTTTAAAAGATGCCAATGTCCGGCAGCCCCTTATTCCAGTAGCGAAAAATGAAAATAGTGTATGACATGGATTGATGTTATGTTCTATGTTGCGGTAGCCTATATAAAGCAGGAGACTATGTTGTGATCTTGTGTTTAAGTCATGTTTGGAGGATAGATATTGGAAACGAGATGATAAATAATTGGGAATCGAGGTATGTAGGATCTTAAATAAGAGAATTATACAGTGCGACTTTCTTCTCTCTTTTAGATGTAGCCATGACAATTCGTGGAATAATGGAGAAATGTGATCGTATTTTCGGACATTAAATATGAACCTGATACACATATTATGGACACGCTGCAGTTTGTCCGACAATCCGTCACTTATGTCAGTTAGTAGAACGTCACAATAGTCAAAATGCGGCATCATTAATATCTGAATTAACATTCTTTTAAGAGCTGTAGGAAGAAAGTTTTTGACACGCTTTAGGGAATGCATTATGGAGAAGATCTTTTTATATGTTTGTTTTATTTAGGCATTCAAACTTATATTAGAATCTAAGTAAAGTCCCAAGTTTTTAACGACGTCGGCATAAGGAATTTCTTCGTTATCTAACATGACAGCCGGCATATTGATATTGTTCATGGAGTTTAATAGTCTTGGATGCCCGATAATTATTGCTTGCGTTTTGTTTACATTTCGTTTTAGTCCAAATTGTCTGGACCATAAAGATATATGTCTGAAATCAGCGTTCACTTTATCAATGAATTCGTTAATTTCGTCAGCCTAAAGTGTGTGTAAATACTCGTATTTAAGTCGTCGCCGTAAAGTCGATGCTTGCAATTTTGTAGTTTCTTGATCACGTCATTAATATAATGGAGAAGAGGGGAAGTGGGAGACA
>JASPKZ010008066.1:370000-576689 GCA_030220185.1 Diploptera punctata
CCATTCCGAGGCTTGATCCTTGAGACTGCGAGCTATGTCTAAGATACACCTTAAAGTGGGTTGCTAGCCCGTTTTCAAGGCGGGTTTATTATTCGGGGTTTCCTCCCTAGGCTGATTGCCTTCACCCTGCTCCAGAGCTCAGCCTGCCCCGTTTTATTTCGGAGTTGTCTCTCCTAGATGGGTTGTCTTGCAGGACTAACGAATCGCATCCGCCCGTTTGTCAATCTACAAGGCAGTAGATGTAGAGTTGCCTCTTCCGTCAGGTACACCGAACCGAAGGACTCCTTCTCCGCTGTATCTGCCATTGAGATCTTCACCGTAACTCTGACAAAGAGCCCTCACAAGGTACTATCAGTTGGGCAAGCTGAACCATGGTATTTTGATAAAATACACAGCACAGAAATTAAGGACAAATGTCATATTCAAGACATTACCAAATTTATTGTAGACAGACGAAAATATTGGAAGGGTCACATAGAAACAATGGAAGAAAACAAACTTGCAGAAAAGAACTAAAGAAGATAGACCAATGGACGGGAGAAGAACAGGAGGAAGATCAGCCAAGAGATGGATAGACAGTGAATGCACATCCAATACGTCTTCCTCCGAGGAGTGATTTTGGAAATAAACAGCATGAAAATCCTACAAATTATGATTAAGAAGAAGAAGAAGAAGAATTATCCATTCTTTTTTATAAGGTCTAGCCAGTTTAATTTGTATCTGTTGCGTTTCTCTTCTACTGATTCTACTTCTAATTGTTCTAAAATTTCTTCATTTTTTTTTCGATCTAAAAGAATGTATCCTGCTGTCTTTTTTGAGAAATTTCCTTTGCTTTGATTCTGCTCCTTTCTGCTTTTCTTAATCTCCTAATATCACTTCTGTGTAAAAGGGAAGGTAATGCTAAAGTATATATTTTTATTCTATATTTCCGAAGATAACACTTGTAAAACATTACATTCGTTATGCAATAGGTGAAATTAAACCATGTATTTATACCTGAACATAGAAGAATTGTTCTCCGAGATCCCAATAAAAGCAAAACTTTTTATTAATGGGCGGATCTTTAGTACCAGAATTAACAAGCCGTCAAGGTGAACGCAATGCTAGCGGCGATGGTGTTCCGACTGGAATCTCAGTCTCGAATCCTAGTGATTTCAGACGGGTGTTATTTATTTATTTTACCTGATGGAGTTAAGACCATAAGGTCTTCTCTTCCACTTCAAATAGTTAAATTATACACATAACAATTATGAGTTATCTACATGTTGATTCATGATATATAATAGATATATGCCTAATGGGAGATGAAACAGTTGCATGGAGGCTTCTTGTAGGGAAAATCAGAGAGAAAAGACCCTCTGTACATCCCTATATTGTGCTATTATTTTCCAATTATCCCCTGTATAACTTACCTCCTACAAGCCATAGTTAATGCTTTTACCACCATCTCCTTCTTGGCCGACCTACTGGGGCGCTTTCTGTGTGGTTTCCTACAAGAGCTTCGATGTTCTTCTTTCATTTCCCACTATTGACACATGTCCTGACCGTCACAGTCTATGAGATTTAACTGTTCTTATCACGTCTGGTTTTCCATGTTGAACATGTAGCTCACAGTTATTAAGTCTTCTCCATTCATATGTTCCTTCGTCTCTCTTTTTGGTCCAGTTATATTCGTAAAAATTATATTTTCAAACACTCTTAATATTTATATCTCCTTAAAGTAAGAGTCCATGTTTTGCATCCATATAACAGGGGGACAATTTTCAATTTAACGTTTTTTTAGAGAATAGATTTAGAATAGATTTATTTAGCCTGGTGGAGTTAAGGCCATGTGGCCTTCTCTTCCACTCACCAGAACAAACATATGTTACATATGAATACAAAAAAAAATACAATAATAGTCATATTAAACAGGACAAACATATGTTACATATGAATACAAAAAAATTACAATTATAGTCATATTAAACAGGACAAACATATGTTACAGAGACGTTGAGATGAAAAAGTATCTCTATAATGCTTAATAGAGTGCATTTCCAGATTTGAGGTTATGTTTGATTCCTTTCTGCACTTCATTCCTGTTTGTAATTATTGTTCCTAGGTATTTTAATTCAGCCACTTCCTCATTTTATATTAACTGCCCATTTGCATTACATAATGCATTTCTAAGTCCACCGCTGTGGTCTCGAGGTAGCGTGCTGCCTTGTCACGCAGCGGGCCCGGGTTCGACTCCCGGTCGGGACAGGCTCCTGGGTGACTTTTTTTTCGGAGTTTTTCCTCACCTGTAAGACAAATGTCAGGATGCGTAAGGCCCAACGGTCCCCGAAAATCATCCGGGCATCATCATCATCATCCTTCACCGGTGAGGAGAGCAACCGGAAGCTACCACACCTATAATTCCCTTGTAAAGCTGCAAAGCATAGCATGGAAATGCTATGATTGCAGTGAAAGATCTGCCCTCGGGCAGAATTACTATGGATGGATGGAATGCATTTCTATATGTGAGCATATATTTAGTTTTATTGATGTTATTTCCAGTCCCAATTTCTTAGTTTTAATAGAGTGCGAGTTGACCTTTAATATCTGCTCTCTATCGTCTAATAATTCTAGATCATCAGCATATACTAACAGCTTATTAATCAGTTTGTCATCTTTCGGCAATTCCGTCCAGGAAATTAAGCCTGATGTGTATTTTATTTTGTATTCAGTTTTTTTTTCTAAAGTATGGGATTTTTTCAATAAACTTTGCTCTTTTTAAATTATTTGAGCAGATGTAAGGGTCACATCCATCGCTAATTATCCGGTCGTCAGAAACCGAATGAAAATTATTTGCAGATTATTATCAGCGATATAACGATATCGTGTTTAAAATGACAATCAGTTTCTTCCTGTGTCAGTTGATACAGAAGGCGACGGATTCTTTGTAACAACGTCTCATTCTCCATTATTGAGAAGTGTGCGAAAGAGATGAACAAATGCCTCACGGCTCGCTAAGCTCACTCTTATGAACTGGTGGGTTTAGCTGTCTCGTAGCCTGATTATAGGGAAATACTTCGAATACTCCTTAATGTAACCAATGGCGACTTGTGACATATTAATTACATAAATTTCACACACGAACTGGAAAACCATAACTCTATCAATTATCTAGATCTTCAATACTAATAAAATTCATTGTTAAAACCGAAGCAAACAAGAAACGATAACCTGCTGAACGAGAACACGCACTACCAGATCAACCCACTATAAAATACATTCGTCAAAAACAAACCAGTACACAATGAACAGCTCTGAAAATGGAACCGGTTCCTAAAGGCCTAGCTGAATATATTATAAAAATATAATTCCTTGAGGACGACTGCCACAAGAGGTAATTTTTTTCGTTGTCTTAAATATCATCTAATTAGTGACGCGCATGAATAGATTAACGAGATATTCTGTGTCCCTATTGCTGACAATCTTTGGCATGTCTATAATAATAATAATAATAATAATAATAATAATAATAATAATAATAATAATAATAATAATAATAATAATAATAATAAGGCTTTAATGCCTTATCTACCACTCAACCAGGTTTAAGAAAACACAAGAATTTTTCCTACATCTACCTCCGTAGTTTCCAAACATTACAATCAATAATATAATTATCCCTTATTCTTGTTTATTAATAGATCTTGGAACAACCAAGATGCAAACTTAATCTGGTAAAGACATCAATGAGGTGATGTGCTAACCACATGTCTCTCGTTGACAAAGGTAGGTAAATAAAAGTAAAACTCCCGCTAGGGATGGGACGAAAGGGGTATATACGAGATGAACAGGGTTATAACTTTTTGGGCTTTCGTGAAATAAAATATTTTCTGTGCAATGGATGGATGAACTTTTACTTAAAACCATCGAAAACGGCCTTCATTTCACTGAGCTTCAAGAAAATGTCACCGCCAAATATATAAATATTTAATATTGATTTGGGGGTGACCTTTTCTTGAAGCTCAGTGAAATGAAGGCCTTTTTCAATGATTTTAAGTAAAAAGTTCACCCATTCATTGTACAGGAAATATTTTATTTCAACAAACAGTCCAAAAAGTTATAACCTTCTAGTGCTATACCTTTTTTACTTTTGTCAAATAAAATATTTCCTGTGCAATGAATGGGTGAACTTTTACTTAAAACCATTGGTAAAGGCCTTCATTTCACTGAACGTCAAGAAAAGGACATCCCCAAATATATTTATATATCAATATTTAATATTAATTTGGGGGTGACCTTTTCTTGAAGCTCAGTGAAATGTAGGCCTTTTTCAGTGGTTGTAAGCAAAAGTTAACTCATTAACTACACAGGAAATATTTTATTTTACAAAAGTCCAAAAAAGATATAACCCTAATATACATTCAGGGGAAACCCTCCAGGTCCTTGTGTATTCAGAAAAGTGTGTGAGATCCAAAGTATAAAAACCTCTCTGGACAAGTCGTGTTCCTATAAGGTGCGGGTGACGTGGGACGTATAAAGCTACCTACAAAGGGAGAGGTTAAACTAAGGAAAAGAAAGGGAGTTAAACTGAATGTCCACATTGTGTAAAATCCATCGTAAAGAGGTTGTACAGTTTTACTGGATCCAAAGTACAAATTAATGGATAGTTCTAGAGAAGGATCCCGATAAAGTGGGCTGTTAGACAAGGGAGCACACTATCCATGATCCTGTTTGCCATGAGCTTAGAACCAACCCCATTCATCAGAACGCTTCACAACCGCATGACAGCGTATAAACCTGAAAGACCACACTTCACTCTCCACTCCTTTCCAGACCATGTGATTGTATTTCTACAGCATTCAAATTATGAGAAAAAAGTTTTACAAAGTGCATATGATTAAAAACAACCTGCAGCATCTCTATTGAATTAAAAAGGACTCCCGCATTCTATACTAGGTATTATGATTAAAGTAATTAAATTAAAAATAAAAGAACAAAAAACCGCAATAATTATTGTGAAATTACATATGCGTCTTTTTCATAAGTAATGCCACGAGTGATTTCCAATTTATCTACAGAATTTGGAAATCAAGAGTGGCATTTTTTAGGACTATTTAACGAATAAAATTAAGCTGTTTACTCACAAATCATTATTTAACTATAGTTATTTTAAAATATTTATATATTTAATGTAAACGGCGATGTTTGAAAACAAAATGTGAAACTATTGGTGCGCTTAATTTGCTTCTTTTGTTCATCACTGCAACCAGATCATATTATTTAACACCAAAGGATCGTAATATTGTAAGAATGCACCGTAGTGGAGAAATTTAGGCCAACATCATAGGTATTAACAAGTGCATGTTAACAAATCAAGAGCTTCGGAACATTTGAATACTACTACTACTAAAGGTATTAATTAATTTTTGATTACCTATAATGTAAATATGTCAATTATGTTTTTTCTGCAACGTCATTTCCTGGAAAATAATTCGTCTAAGAAAGTGCAAACAGTGGTTTATTTTTTTTTGTGGTATAAGCAATTGCTACAAATGTTTTTATATTATCTCCCGCATGCACTATGACATTCATGCACTATATATATACAATATGGTAGCCGTATTTCTTACTGGGCCAGGGCCAGTCATTGCAAAATAATGCTATGACCTATTCAGAATGTTAAAAAGGAGGTGCTCTCTATAATATGATAAACTTTAGTTGGTAAATTCGAGGCGAAACACGACTGTGATTGGTTGTAAATATAAAATCATTGAAATGTGATTGGTCATTGACTCCCATTTGCGGCATGAATTAAATAGTCAAAATAAATCGGATATACTCCTTGGAAGTTTTACTTATTTCATTTTGTTATATATCATTCTAATTTTATTATATTCCATGTTTTTGTTAGTATTAGCTAGTATTAGATCACATCACCATTGTATTTCGTTTGGTCTGTATTTTAATAATATCTTATAATTGTAATAAATCCGCAATTTTTGTATAATTTTACTATTCGCTGGTTGAGTGGAAGAGAATGCCTTAACTCTGCCAGCTAAAATAAAGCATTATTATTATTAAAATTGAAGAAGATGATGTAAAGTAAACTAAAATACGCCATATTTTCTTTGGGACATGTCAATTTCCATGGATAAAACAGAACAGCAAACTTATGAAACATGCGCTAACAAAAAAAAATCATTTGGCTGGATGTTTTAATGATAAAGTGTGGAAAAAAAAATAAACATTTAAAAATAGGAACTAAAGTCAGAATTTACAAAACAATAGTAAGACCTATGGTAACTTATTAGGCAGAAGAATGTCCAGATACCGAAAACACTACAGGATTATTATAATCAACAGAAATGAAAATACTTCGTAAAATTGTGGGGAAAACTTTATGGGATAGAGAAAGGAGTGGAAGTATCATAGAAACATGTGCAGTCGAATATATTAAGGAATGGGTAGATAGCAGCAAACAAGAATGGGATGGGCATATATGCAGGATGGACAGTAATAGAATTGTCAAGACTGGAAGGGATAATTTACCTAGGGACAGTAGATATCAGGGACGTCCCAGAAAACAGTGGTATGAGGCAACGAGAAATGAAGAAAGAACAGGTTTAAATCTATAATCGAAGAATGAAGAAGAAGCTAACAAAAATAATAGTAATAAGATCGGGGAATATGTACCAAAGTCGTGTCCAATAATTACCTGCTGTTTTTATTTGCAAGGCACAGAAATCTAAGCCAGAATACAGCAATGCCAACCCACTGTACGGAGTAGATGGACTCCTGGTTTCAGTAAGAGCGATGTGGACTGATGCGGGACGCAACGTGGACGGTAGGCAATGAGGGTTATCTAATCTGCCAACTCGACATTTGCATTACTTCCCAATGCTTTAAATTGTAGATTTGGCGCCGGGTTTTAATGGTTTCCAGTTAACAAGAGCAGATAATTCTTTAGATACGGCCTTGGTACGTCACAGCACTTCTCTGGAAGAAATTTTAAGATAGGTTTCGGCACGTAATGGTTGACATTCAAATCGGTCAAGTATTTTTTGAGTCAATAAGGAACATACAGATAGACAGACAGACTCACACTCATTACACGCTTTATATTACCTTGACCTGAATCTATCTATCTATATAACGGAGTCTTTCAATGCGATTTTCACCCACTTAGAAACATTGGATCGACTTGAAACTTTGTATACTTGTAAGGGATCCGTGACAATACAATAATTTCATATTTTGTTTCTAAAATCATGGCCAGAATCATCCGAAAATCAAAAAAAAAGTGTATTTGTATCTATGTAATGGAATCATTGAACACGATTTTCACCCACTTAGAAATATGAATCGACTTGAAACTTTGTGTACTTGTAAAGGACCCGTGACAATACAATAATTTCATATTTTGTTTCTAAAATCCTGGCCAGAATCATCAGAAAATCAAAAAAAGTGTCTTTGTATCTATGTAACGGAAACTTTGAACACGATTTCCACACATTTAGAAACATTGGATCGACTTGAAACTTTGTATACTTGTAAATGACCCGTAACAATACACACATTCGTTTCTAAACTCCTGGCCAGAATCGTCAGAAAATAAAACAAAAGTGTATTTGTATCTATGTAACGGAATCTTTGAACACGATTTTCACCCACTTAGAAACATTGGATCGACTTGAAACTTTGTATACTTCTAAAGGGCCCGTGACAATACAATAATTTCATATTTTGTTTCTACAATCCTGGCCAGAATCATCAGGAAATCAAAAAAGTGAAAACTGGTATAATAAGTTGCGGACTTGTCGACTTTTTAGTCAATCGTTGTAAGAGCTCGTTTGGTAGAGCGGTGAACTCTGGTGGTATATAATTTCAATAATCCATAGGTCGCTGGTTCAATCCGGTTGGGAGGATTTTTTCTCAGAAGAGCGTTACTTTTATCTCATACTACAATAGTACCGAATTTAAAGATATTTACATTTTTATCTTATTCTGTAAAATATTAAAATTAAATAATAAAAAGTAAA
Organism: Diploptera punctata; assembly: GCA_030220185.1. Taxonomy (NCBI): domain Eukaryota; kingdom Metazoa; phylum Arthropoda; class Insecta; order Blattodea; family Blaberidae; genus Diploptera; species Diploptera punctata. Next base: position 378,019 of record JASPKZ010008066.1, read on the forward strand.
TAATAGTTTTAAGAAACTAAAACAACACGCTTTGTTAGAAAACCGAACTAAAAAATGGAAAATAATTTAAATTTCCAACACGCTTGGGATAAAATTAAAGTGGTCAACAAAAAAATCGTCTCCAACACATATAGAATAAAACTAGAGTTATCAACAGAAAGAAAATCATTTTACCATCAAAAGCGTGGGGCGCTCTATATCAATTAATATATTTGATAATAAACAGATATTGGTAAAAGTAAAGTCTCTAAGAAGAAAATGTAAAAATCATAAAAAGCACCCCACTCGTTTTATGGTAAAATTATTTTCTTTTTGTTGATAACTCTAGTTTTATTCTATATGTGTTGGAGATGATTTTTTTGTTGGCCACTTTAATTTTATCCCAAGCGTGTTGGAAATTAAATTATTTTTTTATTTTTTAGTTCGGTTTTCTAATAAAGCGCGTTGTTTTAGTTTTTTTAAAAACTATTAGTTATTATATATAAAGATTTCACCCTTAAGTTAATTTGTTGTATTTCAGGGTAAGTATCCTTATGTATAGAATTTTCATTTGAATATTTGCAAATAGTAAAAAACAGGTTAAATTCCGTCATGTTGCTGATTTTTATCAAAACCAGCTTTATAACTAGAAAGCACAGACATCCTGTGTACCGAAAAAATGCGTAACAACAGTGTGTTCTTCGAAGATTACATAATCACACATTCCAAAGCAGCGATAACATGGCCTGGTATACCCACAATAAATTGAAACATGTCGGCAGGAGGACGGGTCATTTGTCAAGAGGCCTGGGGTTATACATATGATTTATTGTTCGCTATTTTTGGTTTACAGAATAATTATTGATGTTCTGTACATTAACATACCTCATTCTTATCATCATCATTATCGTAAGTTATGCCACCAGTGATTTCCAATTTATCTAGAGGATTTGGAAAACAAGAGTGGCATTTGTTAGGACTAACGAATAGAATTTAGCTGTTCACTCACAAATCATTATTTTAATATAGTTACCGGTATTTTAAAATATTTATATATTTAATGTAAACGGCGATGTTTGAAAACAAGTGAGAAATGTTTAGTTATGTTTCATTTGTTCATATATTCAATACTTGGTCATATTATTGTCAAATAGGATCGCAATATTGTAAGAATGCACCCTAGTGGAGAAAAAATTAAACAAAACAAACTGTATATTATAACCAACATTATAGGTTATTACCTTTTTTAGGAAACAACTCAGTAAAATAATTATTTAAAAACACAATTATTTAACACAAAATTATCAAATGTGTAGTTCGAACGAATCTTTTCATTGTTTACTATAAACAACGTATTTGTTGGACATTCAGTCACTGCAAAATAATGCTCTGAATTGTTCAGAATATTAAGAAGGAGGAGCTTTCTTTATTTTGGTAAATAGATTCGATAAACATCGACGTGAAACACGACTGTCATTGGTTATGAAACAAAATGTATTGAATCGTGATTGGTCATTTACTGCCATTTGGGGCATGATTTAAATAGTCATTATTATTTTCATCATTATTATAATTACTATCATTATCATCATCATCATCATAACCATATTCATCATCATCATCATAATCATAATAATAATATAATAATAATAATAATAATAATAATAATAATCATCATAATAATAATCATCATAATAATAATCATAATAATAATAATCATCATAATAATAATCATAATCATCATAATAATAATCATAATCATCATAATAATAATCATAATCATCATAATAATAATCATAATCATCATAATAATAATCATAATCATCATAATAATCATAATCATCATAATCATCATAATCGCCATAATCATCATCATCGGCATAATCATCATCGTCATAATCATCATCATCATAATCATCATCATAATCACCATCATCATAATCATCATCATCACAATCATCATCATCACAATCATCATCATCAGCATCACATTAATCATCATCATAATAATCATCATAATAATCATCATAATCATCATAATCATCATCATCATCATAATAATCATCATCGTCACAATCATCATCATAATAATCATCATCATAATAATCATCATCATTATTATTATTAATATTAATATTATTATTATAGAGAGATATAGTTTACATAATACAAAAAATGGCCCTGGGTTTGATGTTATGACTTGGACGTGTTCATTTTTCGTAGTGAGAACTGTTAATTCCATTACGTCCATAGTGTGTCTAAGGGCCGGTTTCACCAACAGAGGTAACTGTATTACGCCAGTTTAAGCTAAGCATTATACAGGGGAAAACTGGCGTAATGAAGTTACCTCTGTTGGTGAAACCAACCCTAAATGTATCTAACGTAAATATATAAAAATGGTGAAAATTAAGATGAATGCAGAAATATTAATAGGAAAATTAAAAATATAACACGAGAAGTAGGAAGAAAGGTTCGACCAAAATTGCATCATATATCCACTAAGTAACATTCACTAATGACAGCCAACATGTCGAGACAAGAATGGCTGGTGAGAGTCCCATAGAATGTTCAATAAGAGACTTCGTGTTAATGAGCAAGCCACAGATGTGCAGGCAAGAAACTGCACAAAGTTACTGCCTCAGATATCTGCTGGAAGAAACACTACTTGCTTTATGACAGGTAGGCCTCCAGTATGTAGTCCCACACGCTCGTAATGTTGGTTTAACATTCACAATAATAATATTGTCTCTTTATATAACACAGCGATTAGCAAACAGTGGTTCGCGAGTGCACTGATTTATTTTTTTTTATTTTCAAGGAGTTTACCAACATGTTTTTCTTAATAGTATAGGACCTACGTCTAGCTTATGTCTATCAGAATTTTGTATTACTACTATATAGTAAAACAGAGGAATAAACGTAATAACAATAACACTAATAATAATAACACTGAGCAACAAAAAATAACCTTTTTTTGTCTCAGAAAGAAAAGTATGTGATTCTGATAATAATAATAATAATAATAATAATAGCTTTATTTTACCTGGCAGAGTTAAGGCCTTAAGGCCTTGTCTACCACTCAACCAGGTTTGATAGTATTTTCTCTCCTGAATTCAAATATGATATCGGTTTTTCTCCATCATGCAAGGTTTCCGAGAGACAGGCATTTATAATTTCAAACACTTTAATATTTTCTACATTCGTAACTACACAATATTCGAACATTCGGGCTCACCTAGAAAGTAATAAATTACGATTTTCGTCTATATTTCGCCTGTGGAGAATCTCTCTTGATGGTCCAACAATAATCGGCCAGCATATTAGGATTCCATTTGCCTTAATATATCTTTTCCATAGCTGAAATCTCCTGATGAAAGTGTTCCCCGCTTTTATTTTACAATGGACAAATGGACGAAAAAAAAGTTTATCAAAAAAATAATTATTTAAATCCAATAATTGAAATTAAAATAAAAAAAACTATGGTTGATAGAAAAATTCCGAATACATATTTGAAAACACGATAAAAAAAACTGCATTAATTACAACTATTAGTACTCATGAGACAAAAATCATGTTGACCAGTGTTGTTATTTATTTATAAACAGATTTTTAAATGTTTACACATCTTTCTGTGCCTAAAGTTTTATTTTCCATTCTACACTCGTCTCCATGCCATCCAGTCTTCTTGTCCTCATTCCAGGTCTTATTTCTTGCATCTACGAGTTTCGAGGTCTTCCTTTCCTTCTTCTTCTAGGTGGACACCATTCCAATATTTTTGTAGGTAGCCTTGCAACAATTTATTATTGTCATTGGTATTTAATTTATAAATGTTTTAATTTTACTTAATCCATTTAGGACATTCTATAATCTTCGAGTTTTACTAAATCAAATAAAGTAAAAAGTAGTAGGCCTAAGCGTACTTAAAATGTATCTTCCATCTCCATTTCTCCCAATCCAACGTATCTGAGACATGTAGGTGTCTCAGTTCCATATTCTTGCACTATTTATCCACATTCAATATTTAAGTCTTCATTTAGTATTATTTCCCTTGGCAATCTTCAGTATCCCATTATAATTACAAGCCAAAACTATTATTACCATTATAGAGATTATTATTATTATTATTATTTTCGGCCGCGGTGGACTAGTGGTTATGCTCCTTGCCTCTGGTCCCGAGGGTCGCGTGTGCAGACCCGGGCGGGGTCGATGGATTTTTTAGGATGGAAAAATCCAAGGAGCAAGTCCTCCGGGAGGGACTTTAAGCCATGGGTCCCGAGTCTGAAGATTTTCAGCCTCGTAAAAAATTCTTAAGCCCGAATGAAAAGGCCTCTAAGCAAGATTTACCGAATTTTCCCATCCTAGCACTACCTTGGTTTCCTAGATGTCAGTATGAGGCGGAACGCTGATCACGGACCACTCAAACATGACATCTATACGAAAACAAGTGTAACTAAATTAGTATGGTTCAAGTTCTTCCCTGTAGAGGGAGAGCGCCTAAATCTCTGTATAGTGAAAACATGGTCTTACAATACAATTATTATTATGTTTGTTTATTTTTTTACAGGTTTCACATTTTCCTGCGCCCAAATAATCTACTTTCATTCTCCTCCACATCTCTCTGACATTCCAATTTCCATCGTCCAAACTTTTTTCCCCTCACGCTACTCAAAACTCCATTAATCCACGTTATTTTGGCCGTCCTCTTCTTCTTCTACCAAGTGACACCCATTCTAGTATTCTTCTAGGGAATCTGTTTTCTGCCATTCTTTTTACATGACCATACCATTTTAATTGTTATTTTTTTTTATGAAATCAACAATTGAAGTTTGAACAATCATATTTTGTTTAATTTCACTGTTTCTTATTTTATCTCTTCTAGAAATTCCAGCTGAACGCCTACCAAAAAATCAAAATCCATTTTTGCAGAATTTAATTTACTTAAGCCTATTGTTCTAGATTATAATTCCCATGTTTCTGCACGAAATGTCGTTGTACTCCTTACTATTGTATTAAAATGTTTGTTTTCGTTTTAGAACTTATAACCAGATCCTATTAAACATCATCATCATCATCATTTGAAATTATAATTCCACAAACATCAATACATATTTGTTTTAAATATACGAGATGGGGGTAAAAAAGTAAAGTAATCCCACTACAGGCCTCAGGAGGCCCTTGGGGTAGTAGGAGATTATGGCTCCCACTTTTCTGGAAAATCGGCACTTGATGTCAGCCGGGTTATCAGCCCTGCATGACGGCCGCCTTTACCCCCAGAACAAGCATTTGGTACTCATTTCCGTTAGAGGCTGAGTCGACCCCAGGGTCATAGTGCCGCCAGAAGGTTTGGGTCAGGTAAGCGCTTCAAATAATCTACAATCTGTTAAACTTGTAGATATGTTAAAATGTTTCGAACATTATTCTTGACCATCTTTTCCCTTTTTATAGCACTTAGATGGATCACGACGACTGATGGATTATAACTAACTACCTCACTGGCACCATTGAACCCGTACGTTCATGGCCGAGCAGACATAAGCTCTCCATGCATCCCTATCCTGAGCCAATGTTTTCCAATCATCCACTGTATAATCTACTTCCCTCAAATCATAGTTAATGTTATTCTCCCATCTCACTCTTGGTCTACCAACTTGGCGTTTTCTCTCCGGTTTTCCTACAAGAAGCTTCCATGCACGTCTTTCATTTTCCATTCGTGCCACATGTCCTGCCCATCGCAGTCTACGAGACTTAACTGTTCTCATTATATCTGGCTTCCTATAAAGACCACTGATGGATTATATTTTTTATATACACGCGTTTTGAATTGATTCCTAAAATCCAAATTTCATAACGGGGTAAATAATTTAAAAAGAACTGTCTAAAGAATATTTCACCAATATTATATTCGCATTTTAAAAATATATCACTTTTTTGCTGGATATGGTGACAAAGTTCCAGTTGTCTAAGGGAATGATTTCTACTCGCATCTAAAATGGAAACTGGATGAAAAATGTAAGCTTAAGAGAGGGAAGAGGGAGTAAAAATCAAAGACTGGATATGGTGACAAACTTCCAGTTGTCTAAGGGAATGATTTCTACTCGCATCTAAAATGGAAACTGGATGAATAATGTAAGCTTAAGAGAGGGAATAGGGAGTAAAAATCAAATACTGGATATGGTGACAAAGTTCCAGTTGTCTAAGGGAATGATTTCTACTCGCATCTAAAATGGAAACTAGATGAAAAATGTAAGCTTAAGAGAGGGAAGAGGCTGGAGCTGGGTTAACGTCCAACTTGGCGTTTCATTCAACTTCTGGTGTTGAGCAGTGAAACTTGTGCAAACAAAGTATATTATCATTATAATATATTAGATTTTATAATAACACAGTGCTACAACAACTATTAAAGCGCATCACGTGGTGACATCATTGTTAAACTATAGCTTCAAACCTTCTCCACTTTAGATTAAATTTGAACAATATATGGTCTCGAGTATTACGCCTGTAACACGACAACCTCGTGTAGGATAATTCTACTATAGGACCCATCACTGTTGCCTTAAATGAATGGAAATTAAATATTTTCTTTTGACTAAACTTTACAACCTGTGACATTCTGAATTCCGTCATAAACTGCTGTCAAATTTTATTTTTAAGGTTTCATTTTTGATATTATTTCCCACCAATTACAATGATTTTTACATTATTATAACGATTATTTCAATATTTTTTTATGATATCTAACTACATACGTAGCATGAAGACGCGGCAGCCATATTGATTATAACGAATATTCCCTTCATCAACAAATACGTGTTCCAGTGCAGCCAACATACAGTAGCCGTGTGCACTAATTAACTGTACACATATACTTCAGAATTTCAGAACTTAGGCATACTATTTATTTTCGGGCGTTGCACAGTTTAAAAGGTTAGAGTGCTTATATTGCGTTAGATTAGCTTCTACGTTGGTCTTTCACAGGTTAGAAGTACTTAAATTGCGTTAGATTAGCTTTTAGGTTCGTTAAATATCGTGTATATGTTGGCTGCATCCCGTGATTCTATGGTGTAAACCGCTTCGCTTTTGTTTGCGCATGCGCATGGCGTATGATTGGAACTTAGAAAAAATGTTCTAAGTATTTCCTTTCTTTTTAATCAGTGCCAATAGGCTACCATTACGACATTAATAATATTCTGGTGATTATCATAATGATGCGCCAGGAGAGGCCTTAAACTAAACTTAAAAGGCGAATATGGTAATGATCAGAGAGGGGAGTCTGTCCCACAATGTCAAAGGTTTACTTCTATTGGTATAGACTATACGAGAATGCACGCCAGGGAGTGGGGTGTATCAAATTGCTGCATACCTACCGGGCTGTATCATGTATAAAGACAGACTCAGTAGAAAAAAAAAAGTTTCATTTAGCGAAGAAGTGGAGTTATTGTAAAGTACGTCAATAGCTGATATTGCGCGTACCTGATCTTACGTGTAGTGAAATGCCACTCAAAACGAAAACAAATGGGCATTAGATAGGGCAATCTATGTCTTAAAACGTTTCTTTACCTTGTAAGGAATGCATACTTAAATATATTTTATTGTTTTATGCACCTTGCATTACTTCCTAATGTTTATATTAGAGAAGAGTCGCCCTATAGGTATCTGGACATGTTCTACAACCCATCCCATCCCCTCCAGATCGCTCTAGTCAATACCAGTACGCGTAAGTCATCGGTATTGTGATTTAAAATCTCCTGACATTTCACTTATAGGAGAGGAACCCCCCCAAATAAACCTCATCCAGAAAACTTGCCCATACTTGGTTTCGAACCCGGGACCACTGCGTGACAAGGCAGCACGCTACCTCCTTATCACAACGGTGTATTTAAAAATAAAATATATTCTACATTGTTTATTAGTCTGCTAAGATGTTCTTGGTTTCGATACATCAAGCATTCACACATGACTCACTTTGTCATTTTCTTGGCTGGGCCCAGAGCCTTCAGGAAGGGCTAAAACCCACACTTTGGTCCTACTGTGCCTTAAATTGTTACATAATAGTAATGGAATGGAATTTATTGCCTTTTTTCAGAAGGAAGAAAATACAAATGCATTTACATTGCGCACAGGCCTGCTTGGCCGTACATGTATTATTTTTCCATTAATAAAAATAAATAAATAAAAATAATCATAGTATAAACAACTACCAACAAATACACCTGTACCAAAAACAATAATAGGCTACATATAAGTAAAATCTATGTCTACACTACATCACAATAATACATATCTACACTCATCCATGAAAGTACCATGTGTATAAAAAATAAAAAGTCTCATTCTGTACATTAATATTAAAAAAATTGCTAGAAAACAAATTACAAAAAAAACACCCCCACACATATACACAAGCGCACGCTCATACCCCCTCCCCCCGTCACTGCAGACATCAAATGCACTATTAGACTATTCAACTTAAATTGTTAACATAAGCTCAAGCTGTGAGTAAGTAGGCCTACACCAATGCCCCCACCACATTTTAAACACCTGACGTTTGAGGACGAGGCTATTTTTCCTAAAACGAAATGAGTGAAAGGTAATATGAAATGAATGGGAGAATAAATGGAGGTGACATGAAACGATAGGAGAGGAAAGAACTGGACATTGTTGGTGGGATGAAATTCATGAAACGGGAGTACCCCGAGAAAAAAAAAGAAAAATCCCGACATGGATCACACAAATACCCCCCCGGAAACGTCAGGATTCGAACCTGGAATCCCAGTCCGGACATCCGCGTGTCTACTGAGATGACTTATATACTTTAACACCAACTATAGCTCCGCACTCTAATAATCCGTGTCTGTGACGTCGTTGTTCTATTGTTTAGAGATGAATTTGTGCCTGCTCGTGGATTGCCTAAGAAGCACAATAGTTGGTGTGCCAATACGTAAAGCTGGATATTTTAGGTTCAAATCTCGATTTACATAAATTCCTCTTGAGTTCATGTAGAGTGTATTTCCTTGTTACGTTCAAATAAGAAAAATCCCATTGATAAGACAATTTTGGAATTTGCATGCAGTTATATAAAATTTGTGATGAATGATCCCCGTTCTCCCCTCTGCGGGACAGGGTACTTACTCGCTAGGAAGTTTCTTAAAAGTCTAACTTAGTTACGCTTATTTCCCTACAGATGTCAAAAATGACATGTGGTTAATACATCGTCTTGAGGAGACACCTAGCAGGAAACTAAGATATTACTCGCATGGGTGAAGATCTGTTAAATTTTGCTCAGAAGCCTTTTTATTCAGACTTGATGTTCTTTTCCGAGCTCGAAAATCTTCATACTCGGATCCCACGGCTTAAAGTCCCTCCCTCAGGAATTGTTCCTTGGATTTTTCCATTCTAAAAATCAATCGACCCCGGCCGGGTTTGAACCCGCGACTAGTGACGAAGAACATAACCAGGGATTAGAAGCAAGGAACATATCCACTAGACCGCCAGGTGGACACAGTAGAGTTGTATCATCATCATCTTAAGGCACGACAACTTCAAAAGTGAAAGTTTTGGCCTTCTCAACAATCCTCCTCCATGCCAATCTGTTTCTTGCCATATTTAAATTAGTCACTTTCATTTTCTTTAGGTCGTTCATTGTGTCATCCCCCCATCTGATCTTCGGTCTTCCAACAGCTCTGCCTCCTATAGGTTACCATTTGTAGAGTTTTTTGACCAGTCTCTGATCATCCATTCTTATGAAATGTCCAAGCCAACCAATTCTGAGAGATCTCATATGTAACTGTTTGTATATGTTTGTCATAAGTAATGCCACGGGTGATTTCCAAATTATCGATAAATTCACGACTCACGAAGTGAGGAGTGAATTTATCTAGAGAATTTGGAAATCAAGAGTGGCATTTGTTAGGACTATTTAACGAATAAAATTAAGCTGTTTACTCACAAATCATTGCTTAACTATATTTATTTTAAAATATTTATATATTTAATGTAAACAGCGAAGATTGAAAACAAATCAGAAATGTGAGGTTATGTTCATTCACTGCTGCTTGATCATATTATTTATTGCCAAATAAGATCGCAATATTGTAAGAGTGCACCCAAGTGGAGAAATAATGAAACACATCAAACTATATATCATAATCAACATTACGGGTTATTCATTTATTTTTTTAGTAAACAACTCAGTAAAATCAAGGAATCTTTTCATTATTTGCTATATTCAATGTATTTGTTGGAGAAAAATAATGCTTTGACCTGTTCAGAATACTAAAAAGGAGGAGCTTTCTTTATCACAAAAGCAGAAGCTGATAAAGAAAATTCGATAAAGAGCGAGGTGAAACACGACTGTCATTGGTTGTAAAACAACATTCATTAAAACGTGATTGGTCATTGACTAGCATTTGTGGCATGGGTTAAATAGTCAATTTAAAGAAAATGCTCTTATTTTTTTTAGCGAAAAAAAAATTATAATATATTTTCATCGACATATTTGTATGAAATATCAGTTTCTTCACATTCATTTTAAAAATGTGATACAGATGCTGACTTGGTGGTGAAATTGATTTGATACATTATTTATGTTCAGAGGGTTTTTACTTCAAAGCTCTGTGAGATGCAAAGCAGCGAGATGTTTCCCGCTCCATTCCAGGGAAGATGTAACTCTATAATAATAAGAATAATGAGGAATTGCAGGTTCACAGAGAAGTTTAAAACATTTCATCTAGTTCAGTGTGCTGTGTAACTTAATCCCTAACTCTACAGGTTAATTCAATTAAGGTTATTAAACCTTTTGCTTGCAATTAAATTATATTTATATATAATGTACGCGTACTTAATCCAGTGGTTAGGCGAAACTCAGATCTCTCTCAATGTAGTTACAGATTCCAAAAAGTCGCTGTTACTTTATACATTAATTATAATTAAATACTAAATACCAACACGCACACACTATTATCTAACACTATGAAATTGGGACTGGAAGTAAATATCAATAAAACTAAATATATGGTCACATATAAAAATACAATATATAATGGAAATGAACAGCTAATGAAAAATGAGGGAAATTTTGAGGAAGTAGCCGAATTCAAATACCTAGGAACAATAATCACAAATAGGAATGAGATGCAAAAAGAAATTAAACATAGGCTCAATTCTGGAAATGCGTGCTATTATGCATTACAAAGACTTGACGTCCCAACTCATTTCAATAAACGTTAAACTGAAAATATATAAAATTATTATTCTACCAGTTATATTATACGGATGAGAAACATGGACTCCTACTTTAAGGGAGGAAAGGAGATTACGGGAATTTGAGAATAAGGTTATAGGGAACATTTTTGAACCAAGGAGACATGAACAGATAGGTGAATGGAGGAGACTACTTAACAGTGTACTACATGGTATTTATAGGAAGCCAGATATAATAACAGTTATATCACGTAGACTTCGATAAACAAGACATGTGGAACAAATGAGGAATGAAATACGTGCATGGAAGCTTCTTGTAGGAAAACCAGAGGGAAGGCACCCAGTTGGTGGAACAATAATGAGGTGGGGGAACAACATTAACTATGATTTGAGGGAAGTAGATTATACAGGGAATGATTTGAAAATTTTAGCTCAGGAGAGAGATATATGAAGAGCTTATGTTCGCGCGGCCATGAACCTACGGGTTCGATAGTGTCAATGAGTTAGTTATAGGCCTAGTTGTCTGTCGGGATTGTCTAGTGGTTATGTTCCTCAATTTTTTATATTCTTTCTCAATGCTGCTTCACTCAAGTAGAAGATTTTTTACAGGAAAGAATTTTAAAGCAGCATACTGTTCGTCCCGAGTCACCTCCACTGTAGCCGTAGGCAGTACTGAACATGTATCGATTTACACACCACTCACACACAGGAACAGGGAGGGATGCTCTTGAAATCGGCACCGCATTTAGTGATACAATGAACTAATTATTACAGAAAACCGATTTTTTATATGTTAAATTATGCCTGTAAAAAAATCCTTATTGAACTAAATAAATCAGTCACTGGAATTATCGAACCTTAGGTTCATGGTCACGCGGATATAAATTCTCCATATATACCTATCCTGAACTAAAGTTTTCAAATCATCTCCTGTATTATCTACTTCCATCAAATCATGGTTAAAGTTATTCTCTCACCTCATTATTCGCCTACCAACTGGGCGCTGTCCCACAATAAATTTTCGTACCTATCTTTCGTTTCCCATTAGCGCCATACATATTTCTGATTTCCTATAAAGTTCACGTAGATAACTCTTCTCCATTCGCCTGTCTGTTCATATCTCTTTGGTCCAAAAAAATTCCTAAGAACTTTATTCTCAAATACTCGTAATATGTTCCCATCCTTTAAAGTAAGAGTCAATATTTTACATCCACACAGGTCTAAAAATATTTCGGAGAATAACCGTTTTATGCGTTTTGAGTTTTACGTTTTTTTAGAGAATTTTGGACGACAAGAATACCTATAATGCAAAATAGCACGCATTTCCAGAATTGAGCTTTTTGTTTGTGCATCTTATTTCTATATCTAATATTGTTCCTAGGTATTTGAATTCAGCCACTTCTTCAAAATTTCCCTCATTTGTCATTAGCTGCCCATTTCCATTATAATAATGTATTTCTGTGTTTGACCATACTTTTAGTTTTATTGATGTTGACTTCCAGTCCCAATTTCTTAGTGTTACTCAAGACTGTGCATGTTGGCCCTAATATTCTCCTCACTATCGCCCAATAGTACTACATCATCAGTAAAAAACTAACAGCTTATTATTACCTTTGGATTTTAAGCCTTCTTTAGCCACTGAAGATTTGATGGCTTGGTGTAGAACAAAATTGAATACTTTATTATTCTGAGAAAAAGTGCTGTATAAGATATTTCAGAAAAATAATAGGCCTAATCTATTTTATTAGATAATAATTTTCTTTCATCAATGGAAAGAGAAAACAAATTTTTCACGGAGCAATTATGACGTTATTTGAGTCAACATTTGTTAGTCTTGTTTCTATGAGTCTCTAATTTCGCTAGAGATCGGATCGAGTTTATGAATTCGCATTAAAACGTACTTAATTACTTTGTACGGAAATGAACGCAGCCTCCCATTTTTCTGACTTCTAACTAGAGTTGCAAGTAAGGGAATCCTCGCAACAACAAATTCTTTGCAATATTAAATGTATATAAGAGCTCAGCGCGTTCAAATTGAACCACTCCCTCTCGGCTCAATGAATCAAGAAAGAATCAAATTACAAGTGCAAAACTCTTCATTCTCCTCTCGTGAGGGCAAGACGGAATTAACCCTGCAACCTACACACAAACAATCTTCTCTAAGTCCTCTATTGCAGGAAAATGTAACGATTTAGAATATTGGAGGCGTCAGTTATTACCGGAAAGATTTCTAAATTCGTGAAAATCGGGAAAGATTGGCTGCTACGAGTTACTGGTAAATCCAGAAAATTGGATGAACTTAGGTAAATTTCTGGAGAAAATGTGGAAAAGAAGAACAACACTCATTCGTGCATAAATAAATACGTCATTAAAATATAATACCATTAATTCTTAATGATTCTAGACAACCTAATTAATAATCATCATCAGCAGCACCAAGGCTCAATTCTGGAAATGCGTGCTATTATGCATTACAGAGACTTTTGATGTCCCAACTACTTTCAAAAAACGTTAAGCTGAAAATATATAAAACTATTATTCTACCAGTTATATTATATGGGTGCGAAACATGGACTCTTACTTTAAGGGAGGAAAGGAGATTACGAGTATTTGAGAATAAAGTTCTTAGGAAAATTTTTGGACCAAAGAGAGATGAACAGACAGGTGAATGGAGAAGACTACATAACAATGAACTACATGGTCTTTATAGGAAGCCAGATATAATAAGAACAGTTAAGTCTCGTAGACTGAGATGGGCAGGACATGTTGCGCGTATGGGGAATGAATGACGTGCATGGAAGCTTCTTGTAGGAAAGCCAGAGTGAAAACGCCCAGTTGGTAGGCCAAGAATGAGGTGGGAGAACAACATTAACTATGATTTGAGGGAAGCAGATTATACAGGGAATGATTGAAAAGCATTGGCTCAGGATAGGGATGTATGGAGAGCTTATGTCCGCGCGGCCATGAACCTTCGGGTTCGATAGTGTCAGTGAGTAAGTAAGTAAGTAAGCAGCACCAAGGATGAGACCTGCTGGCCTGTTCAGATCTCATGTTAGAATTGGTCTATCCATCTTTTACTGGGTCTTCCAACATTTCTTCGTCCTAGTGGTTTGTAATGAAGAATCTGTTTCGGAATTCTATTGTTATCCATTATATTGATGTAGTTCTCTTCGTATATCCTCACTTCGCCTTTGATCCATTATTGTATTGTCAGCCACACTCCTCAGAAACCTCATTTCTGACGTTTATTCTCTTCGTTCCTAGTTTTTGGTTAATATCCAGTGTTCCAATCCATACACCGGTCAGCAGAGCGGAAGAGGTACACCTTCTGTTGGGGTTAATACAGCAGACGGCTTGATATCGAGTGGTAGATGGCAGCCCCATCAGATGTCTTACCCTGCGAGACGCCAGTGACATCTTCAGGGGACATCAATATTTATACTTTCAAGTCTCAAGTTTGGTAATAATATAACGTAAAACAAAAAGAAAGGAAACAATAATATTACAATTAGATAATAATACAATAACATTATATATTAAAATAAAAACCTGATTAATATATGTTATTGTATTATTACACTGGTCAACATGATTTTTGTCTCATGAGTACCAATTGTTGTACTCAATGCAGTTTTTTTATCGTGTTTTCAAATTGTATTCGGAATTTCTCCATCACCCACAGTTTTTTTATTTCAATTTCAATTAATGGATTTAAATAATTTTTGTTTTATTTCTGCTTAAAAAACAAACGGATTACGTCAAAATCAAATGGTGTACCCTGACTTGAAATCTGCAATGAGACCAGTTCCACACTGCGAAGAATTGCCCATACCAAAGCCTCCAGAACACGTGACATTAGATGGAGAGAGCTCAGATTCTGATGGAAGTAAGGAAGAAGAAGAAGAAACAGATTTTGGTGATACAACTTTTGAATAAAGCTGTTCATCTGAGCCTCATTTATTGACTCAAGATGATCTTAACGATCTCATATGAGATTTAAAGTTTTCCAAAAACCAGTCTGAAATGCTTGGTTCCCGGCTAAAAGGATGGAATCTCTCGGACACGTTGCGTGATGGAGAAAAACTTCGTGAGTCGTGAATTTATCGATAATTTGGAAATCACTCGTGGCATTACTTATGAAAAATACACAGTATCGAAATATTGGCAATTTATCGTTGAACCATTAAGATGTTTTCTCAGATCTTAACAAGAAGTTTGATTATAATGGGAGATAAATTAAGTTATTGGAGCGAATGCAAATTGAAAGGGTGGATAGAAGACGCGGTGAAGAAAGCAGTTATCGTGGAGTTGGCATTGTTAAAGCTCTCGAGTGGGGTTAGGATATGCATACTATGTTGATTGAAATCTTGTAGATGACTCATACAGATCAAAATCTCGAGATTCTGGGCTTGAAACCAGGTTACGTACAGTGCAGCCACTCCACTCCTCTTCCGCAAGCCATTAACCCTCTCATTTGGAACATATTCAACTAAGAATATATTCCTCTCTATTATTGGTTTTCATTACCTTATCAATCGTCTGCAAGAACCCATTTTCCACTGAAAACCATCTTTCTTTTATATTATTTCAGAAATTACATGTAATTACCACTGTTAAAAAGCTGGGAGTAGTTTCAGTGCCAACAGATGTCGCATAATATATCCAATTTTACTTCGTCTTACATTTTTTGCTTAAAGAAATCACGGATAGGAATCTCGAAGAGACATTAGCAAAAAAATAATAATGAACGGCTTCAAAACGCATACTTACTTACTCACTGGCACTATCGAACCCGTAGGTTCATGGCCGCACGGACATAAGCTCTCCATACATCCCTATCCTGAGCTAATGCTTTCCAATCATTCCCTGTATAATCTACTTCCCTCAAATCATAGTTAATGTTGTTCTCCCACCTCATTCTTGGTCTACCAACTGGGTGTTTTCCTGCTGGCTTTCCTATAAGAAGTTTCCATGCACGTCTTTCATTCCCCATACGCGCAACATGTCCTGCCCATCGTAGTCTACGAGACTTAACTGTTCTTATATCTGGCTTCCTATAAAGACCATGTAGTACCTTTTATGACCCACTGCTAATGCTCAAAGAGCTAAAGCTGTGGTTCACAAGGTAACGCATTGTTAAATGTTTCAAATACGCTGTATTTGGTTTTAATAGTCTTAAATAGTTGGAGAGCAGTGAAGGAGACATGTTTCTAGATATTTAAGAGCGTTCGACAAATGCAATATTACTCAAATTGCGACATTTCGAATAAAGTTAGACTCTCGTGCAAAGTGTAAAAGTAAACAAGTCAACCAGGATATAGACGACTAGTATCCGACTTTAGAGTAGCGTAGATCGTTAAACGAAATATGAAAAAATGAAATATGTATGAGAGCTAGGGTTCAAATCCCTCGACAATGATTACTTCGTTATTTATTTGTATTTCCGCAAAATACATCCCATAACATTTAATTCCAGCCACGTAATCTACGTCCACTTTACACTATTTTAATTAATAGTTTTGCCTTCATAAACTCCATAGAACTATTTAGCTACCGGTATAAATATAAGTGTGTGTCTATATGTTAACAAATTGCAATACCATTAATTCTTAATAATTCTAATTAACTAAGTTAATGTATAATGTAATTGTATTGTTATCTAATTGTAATATTATTGGGTTTTCTTTTTTGTTTTAAGTATATTATAACCAAACATTACTCTATTGTAACGGACTGTCAACAGCACGTACGGCTTACTGCCCATGCGACCCACAATTGTAAATAACATTGTATTTATCTTAATTTTAGTCTAATAAAGTCCTTATGTATAAAATACATTATTTTGCTATTATTTATTATTTTGAAAACACCATCGTACAAAAAATAATGTATAACACACGTTTATTAAGTGTTTTACAGAATCTCAGCAATTGAAAACTTCGCTATCGTTCGGTTTTTAATCATTTCTTCACTTCTGCAAAAGCAATTTCACAACCTTGCATTGTAATAGGCCTACATTCAACTAAACATAAAAAAACATTCCATGCATTTAGGCGTAGCAGCGCACGCCGGGAATTAGCTAGTTAGTTATAAATTAAAATGTTACATGTTACCAAGGCATTATTTTGCGAGACAGGAGGGAAATAATAAAATTTGCAGAATGAGCAAGCGGTTTAGGACTAAAAGGCAGAGCACTTCAGCTAATGGTGTTATATAGATTCCAACTTATATGCAAGTTCCATCAGGGTCCGTGTCATTACTGAAATGGCAGGGATTGTAGAGGCAACTTGCAGAAAGACAGTGTATGTACGTGCTTTCAACTTAGTACCACCACAATCGTTGACAAGCCAGACAGAGATGGAGATAAGTACAGTTTCTGCTCAAAACGTTTTCAAATCGATGCAACTGGGGGGGGGGGGGCTTATGAGGCTGGATTGTGGTACGTCGTTAAGCTACTGGACAAGAAGATTTTATACCAGAATTCTATGGATACCCGTTACATATTCCGTGATACCTGCCACATGTTTCCTTAATAATTTTCAAATACTTGAGCAGGAAAACTGCTAGAATGTAAAGTAGGGTGAAGATGCCTATTTTCCTGATATTCCTGATTCCGTAATAAAATTTCAATTTTGTGCCACGAAATTATATGTTTTCTTGCCTCTGGTCCCGACGGTCGATGGATTTTTTTAGGATGGAAAAATCCAAGGAGCAAGTCCTCCGGGAGGGTCTTTAAGCCGTGGGTCCCGAGTCTGAAGATTTTCATGCTCGTAAAAGATCCTTAAGCCTGAATGAAAAGGCCTCTAAGCAAAATTTATCGAATTTTTCCCGTCCTAGTACTACCTTGTTTTCCTAGATGTCAGTATGAGGCGGAACGCTGACCACGGGTCACTCTTATGACATCTATACGAAAACAAGTATCATTAACATTGCTCCAGCTCTTGCTCCTGTATTATGATTTACTCCACTATAAAACTAGTATCCTTATTCTCGCAAAGGTCGTTAACCTGTCTGATTCATCCGAGGCTTGGTTTGAGACTTGAAAGCAAATGTAATGTTTTTCGCCCAATGGGCTGCTGGCCCAGAGGGTATTATTGTGGGGTTCCCACTAATGTAGTATTTCCTCTACATTAAGGTGATGTGGTTATACCGCCTGTACTCGGTCCTCAGAGCCTCATTTGTAATAGCAGGTTGCACCACGAGCAGGTTGAGGATGATATTTGGATAGGAGAGATGATGAAATTTGGTATTAATAGCTCCAACAGAAACAGATTTACAGTATTCTATACACAATTTTAATATAATTGCAAAAAGGTACAATATGGAAATCAATACAAAGAAAACTAAAGTGATGGATTTGTGGGAAATATCCTACACCTAGCAAAATTGTTTTGGATGATGAAATTTTAGAACGAGTAAATGAATTTAATTATTTGGTTTATAATTTAACATTTCAAGATGAAGCTGATATATCAAAGAAAATCACAAATTTCACAAAAACAACGGGGATAATTAACAGTATAATGAAATCATCTTTAGTACAGAAGAACACAAGATTACGGCTTTATAAGGTTCTCGCAAAACCAGTGTTAAGATATGGTAGTGAGGCATGGACAATACGAAGAAGAGATGAAAGCCGAATAACAGCAAATGAGATGCGATTTATGCGCCGAACAGCAGGCTACACAAAGTGGGACCATAAAAGAAATGAGGAAATTATGGAAGAGATGGATGTAGAACCCATTCTTCACCATATACAAAACTACCAGAAAAACTGGAAAGCCCATCTTCAACGAATGCCGTCTCATAGAATTCCAAAAGCCATACTTCGCTACTGCCCCCAGGCAAAAGATCGCTGGGACGTACAAAAAAGTGCTGGATGGAAAATTCTTCTTTGAGACCGTAACTGGCCACACGGCCAAATACTTGCATGGATGATGATGACGAAAACAAGTGTAACCAAATTAGTATGGTTCAAATTCTTTCTTCCCTGTAGGGGGAGAGCGTCTAAATCTGTTAAGGGAAACATGGGCTTAGAAGAAGAAGATATAAAATAGTTCTTGGGTTACTCCAGACATGACATTAGCTTTCTTCTATCCATTTTGTTACTTTGCCCACCTTTTGAAAACCAATACAAAGCCTCAAATGTCAACATGATGTTGAAAAGTGGTTGAAGAAATAATTTGTCTCTCTCTCTCGCGACTGCCCTTGAAGAAATGTTATATTTTTGGTAAGTTACATAGCATTCGAATACTATGTTTTGATATCAATGAAGAAACTGAAGCATAATAACACTGGACAACACTGAAATTTGCACCTGGCAAAAATTATGTTTCTAACGTATTTTATGCCCTGATTTCTAAACTGAAATCCCTTTTGCGTAATCACCTGCCGTTTTGAAGTAATCGCCGATTTATAATTATACTAGCGGCCCCACCGAGCACACAGTAGCCCGCTATTGTATACATAATCTATTGTATTACGGTTACCTCACCCTCCAACCATCGTTCGTGAAGAAGGAGCATATGACAATACATTATTACTGGGAAAGAAACATTTCCAACCTATTGGGTGGTCTCTTTCAATTTATGAACCCTATAAATGGCATGGCAAACTGCATGGTGTAGTAGATTATGTGTTTACACAATTTATTTTATTGCAGGCTCTTAACATCCCCACTTTTATTGTTGAAGCAGAGTGCAAGAAGGGTAATTTAAAAATATATTTTATCTTCTAAGGCATCTCAATTTAACAAAAGTCAGT
The DNA here is from genome assembly GCA_030220185.1 of Diploptera punctata. NCBI lineage: Eukaryota > Metazoa > Arthropoda > Insecta > Blattodea > Blaberidae > Diploptera > Diploptera punctata. The sequence continues at coordinate 397,960 of JASPKZ010008066.1, forward strand.
TGGAACTATTAAGCTCTCGGTTACAAAACTAGTACTTGCTTGAGCCCAATGTCAAAATAACAACTTATAGGAAAAGTGAACATTCTTTGAATGAATTTGTCTATTGTAAAGATGTTGATGGATTAATGGAACAATTGGGCGCTAAAATTTGCAATCCACAAGAATGGCGCCTTTTCATTGATTCTTCCAAGTTAAGTTTAAAGGCCGTGTTGTTATATAATGGTAATATTTAACCTTCAGTGCCTATAGCTATTGCTAACACTTTTCATATGAAAGAAATGTATGAGAATATGAATTTACTTTCAAAATTCGTTAACTACATAAAATATGAATGGAAAATTTGTGGAGATCTTAAAGTCGTAGGGTTACGCCTTGGAATGCAGAGTGGTTTCATCAAGTTTTGTTGCTTTTTATGCGAGTAGGACAGTCGAGCTAAACAAAAAAACATTATGAAGTAAGAAAGTGGCCTCTAAGCGACGCTTTGTTACCAGGGGACAAGAGTATTAAACACGAACAATTAGTTAAGAAAGAAAACATATTGCTGCCACCATTTCACATAAAGCTAGGCTTAATGAAAAATTGTGTTAAGGCTCTAAACAAAAATGGTAAATGTTTTCTATGTTTAAAAGAAACATTTTCAAGAATTAGTGAAGGTTAATTGAGGGAAGGCATTTTTATTGGTCCACAAACTCGTGAAGTGATGCAAGACAAGAAGTTTGATGATGCGCTAGAGGACAGTAAGAAAGCAGCAGGGATGAGATTCGAGAGTGTGTGATCATTTTCTGGAAAAGTAAGGGACGAAAACTACCAAGAAATGATTGAGAACATGCTGAAGACATACAAATTTGGGGTATAATATGTCATTGAAAATACATTTCCTACATTTTGCACCTGGACTTCTTTCCTCCCAACCTGGGGGCCGTCAGCGATGAACACGGAGAACATTTTCATCAAGACATATCTCTCATGAAAAGAAGATACAGAGGACAATGGCCACACAGCATGTTAGTTGACTATTGTTAGCAGGTAAGTAGGGACGATCCTGATGTTGTCCACAAGCGGAAGTGTTCTAGAAAATCATTTTAGAATGTGAGAAAATTCAATATTTTTTCTGTACTTCTATAGTTCTTTGCATGGTAAATCAGAATATTTGTGACTAAGTCTTCCCGAAAGTTATTTCATCTATACATTTATAAAAATAACATAAGTTATTACCAGAAAACTGAAATGAGATATGTCCGAGCTTTTTATTTGTTTGGAAATTTTCAATCACGTTTTCTGCAGAAATGGGACGTGATAGAAAATTTTGGATTGCAGATCTGAAATCAGCATAAATACAATATATCCACCCATAGTAATTCTGCCCGAGAGCAGGTCTTTCACTGCAATCATAGCATTTTCATGCTATGCTTTGCAGCTCTACTAGGGAATTGTAGGTGTGGTAGCTTCCCGTTGCTTTCCACACCGGTGAAGGATGATGATAATTATAAGGATGATGATGGCCATATGATTTCGGGGACCATTTGGGCCTTAGAGTTTTCCTGACATTTGTCTTACAGGTGAGGAAAAACCCCAATATACACCTCACCCAGAAAAACTGCCCCGACCGGGGATCGAACCCGGGCCCGCTACATGACAAGGCAACACGCTACCTCGAGACCACAGCGGTGGACTATAAATATATATAATCACCTATTTTCATTCGAGTGCAAAAAAATAGTTTGAAATTATTTGTCCATGTAGAGCAGCTTCTGTGTTTACGACTCTTTTTTAATATGATATGAGTATCTCTCGTATTTAACCGTGTGAATGCAGACAGTAAAAAGAAAATTCTTAAGAATATTAATACGCTTTTATATTAGTTACATTACGTAGAAATATTATATTAAAATTATTAAGTAAGTAGGTACTTGATTGAATCCAGTTTCCTGAAATAAGTTCTTCATTGTTCATTAAATGATTGAGTTTTTTTTTCTGTACTTTCAATCATATCTCTTTCTTGATTTTCTCTGGGAGTCTGATTAATATTGCAGTGAGAGTTCTATTGCATTGCCGTACCGGGTCTAATTCCGGTCTGACAGCCTCGATTATAGAATTCAGGCGTTTCTCCCAGGCTAATACGAAAGTGTTAATCTTGGTGCTACGTGTGGGAATAATGACCTTCGATCCGCCATTGCCTACAGCAGCTATGTCTCCACGGCACAAGGTGGTGTTTATATGTAATAGAGTTCTGAGCTCTCGCAGTCAACTAATGCAGTTCCTTGTTCAATATATGTGAAACCTGATAAAGTCGTAGGATGAATTCTGTGTTTTTCTGTAAGATCCATTCACGTGAATTCTGTGTTTTATGTAAGATCAATTCACGTGAATTCTGTATTTTTCTGTAAGATCCATTCATGTGAATTCTGTGTTTTCTGTAAGATCCGTTCACGTGAATTCTGTGTTTTCTGTAAAATCCGTTCACGTAAATTCTGTGTTATTCTGTAAGATCCATTCACGTGAATTCAGTGTTTTTCTGTAAGATCAATTGACGTGAATTCTGTATTTTTCTGTAAGATCCATTCATGTGAATTCTGTGTTTTCTGTAAGATCAATTCATGTGAATGTGTTTTTCTGTAATATCCATTCACGTGAATTCTGTGTTTTTCTGTAAGATCCATTGACGTGAATTCTGTGTTTTCTGTAAGAGCAATTCACGTGAATTCTGTGTTTTTCTGTAAGATCCATTAATGTGAATTCTGTGTTTTCTATAAGATCCGTTCACGTGAATTCTGTGTTTTCTGTAAGATCCGTTCACGTAAATTCTGTGTTTTTCTGTAAGATCCATTCACGTGAATTCTGTGTTTTCCTGTAAGATCAATTGACGTGAATTCTGTGTTTTTCTGTAAGATCCATTCATGTGAATTCTGTGTTTTCTGTAAGATCAATTCATGTGAATGTGTTTTTCTGTAATATCCATTCACGTGAATTCTGTGTTTTATGTAAGATCAATTCACGTGAATTCTGTATTTTTTGTAAGATCCATTCATGTGAATTCTGTGTTTTCTGTAAGATCCGTTCACGTAAATTCTGTGTTTTTCTGTAAGATCCATTCACGTGAATTCTGTGTTTTTCTGTAAGATCAATTGACGTGAATTCTGTGTTTTTCTGTAAGATCCATTCACGCGAATTCTGCAAACTATTTTTGTAGCTAATAACTACACTCTACTTAGGCCTATATAAATATATTATAGGCCTACTAGCTAATACCCGGCGTGCGCTGCTACTCATAAATAAATATCAATGTGTTTTTTACCACCAGCCGTGCACTGTTCGGGAATCTGCTTATCCCGATATTCGTGGCATAAATGAAAGACAAAAATGGTTATTGTGAGTTATCCGTAGAAGATAAACATAGCATATGCTGTCGCGGACTTTTTTTGTAGAGTTTTTTTAGTTGTTCAGTTCTGTGTACATTAATTTGGTGTATTTGTTATGGTTTAGACAGCGTAAGCCATTTAAGCGTCAAAATAGGGACTTTATTTCACTTTTTTTCACTACAAAGGGTGATTTTTAGGGGTGAAGGGGTTGAGTATTTCAACTTTCTTATAGCCTATGTTCATCCCCGGAATCTCCTGAACATTTCTCAAAAAGTCCCATCTCAATCAGATGAACAGTATCGCAGAGCACGCTTGCCCGGGAATCGAGTTATCCCGATCTTCTTGGCATCAATGAAAAACATAAATGGTTATCATGAGTTATCCGTAAATGATAAACGTATGCTGTCGCGGACTTTTTTGTAGGTTCTTTTGCGATATTCATTTCTGCGTATATTAATTTGATGTATTTGTTATGGTTTGGGAGGGTAAGCCATTTAAGCTTCAAAATAGGGACTTTATTTCACGTTTCTCACTACAAAGGATGATTTTTAGGGGTGAAGGGGTTGAATATCACAACTCTCTTATAGCCTATGTTCATCCCGGGAATCGTATGAACGTTTTGCAAAAAAGAAAAACCATCAAAATCGGATCTATGGTATGGCTGCGCATAGAATACGAACAATCAAACAAACAAACCAACAAACAACAAATGAACATTGGTTTTTATATATAAGATAATTGAAATTGACAGCTAATGACAACTGAAGGAAATTCTGAGGAAGTGGCTGCATTCAAATATCTAGGAACAATAATCACAAATAGGAATGAGATGCACAAATAAATAAACATAGGCTCAATTATAGAAATGCGTGCTATTTTGCATTAAAGAGACTCTTGACCTCTCAACTTTTTTTTTCAAAAAACGTTAAACTGAAAATGTATGAAACAATTATTCTACCATTTATATTATATGATTGCGAAACATGGACTCTTACTTTAAGGGAGGAAAAGAGATTACGAGTATTTGAGAATAAAGTTCTTAGAAAAATGTTTGGACCAAAGAGAGATGAACATTCAGGTAAATGGAGAAGACTGACACAAACGGTAAGCTACATGGTCTTTATAGGAAGCCAGATATAATAAGAAGAGTTAAGTCTCGTAGACTGCGATGGGCAGGACATATGACACAAATGGAGAATGAAATACGTGCATGGAAGCATCTTGTAGGAAAACCAAAGGGAACACTCCCAGTTGGTAGATCAATAATATCGAGGCAGAATAACACTAACCACGATTTCAAGGAAGTAGATTTAACAGGTGATGAATGGAACACATTAGCTCAGGATAGGGATGTATAGTGAGCTTATGTCCCTGTGGGTTAAACAGAGCCAGTGAGTTAGTAAAGAAATTGTGTGTGTTCTGTTTGTTCTACTTGACGTTTATTAGAGCTACAGTTAGTGAATTTGTGAATCTAATGATCAGATGGTCTGACAGTTTTTGTTCTGTATATATTGAAAATGACGAAGTGCGAGTGTGAAATTGTATAATATTGTCTCCAATCTAGAACGCCAGTCTCTAATTTTGCAACTTCCAGCACTAACGAGAAGGTCACGTTTGTGTCCAGTCAATATGTCGATTGGTAGTAAAATTATACTCGGAGTTATTCGATGGAGAACGACCTGATCATCAATTCATAACCACCAACTCGCTTGCTGACGTGTCCAGCCGCAGCTCCAGACAAACCCCAGCTAACTGACCATTTTGCTAGAAGAAAATCTGCTCTAGGCCTATTCTTCGCCTAGACGATAATTGTTTCTCAAATTTACCTCGCATAACGAACAGCAGACAGACTATAGAGTAATGATGGTGAGTGTTATTATTATCATTATTATTACTTACTTACTTACTCACTGGCACTATCAAACCCGTAGGTTCATTACCGTGCGGACATAAGCTCTCCATATTTCTCTATCCTGAGCTAATGCTTTCCAATCATTCCCTGTATAATCTACTTCCCTCAAAACATAGTTAATGTTGTTCTCCCATCTCATTCTTGGTCTACCAACTGGGCGTTTTCCTTCTGGCCTTCCTACAAGAAGTTTCCATGCACGTCTTTCATTCCCCATACGCGCAACATGTCCTGCCCATCGCAGTCTACGTGACTTAACTGTTCTTATTATATCTGGCTTCCTATAAAAACCATGTACTTCATTGTTATGTAGTCTTTTCCATTCACCTGTCTGTTCATCTCTCTTTGGCCCAAAAATTTTTCTTAAGAACTTTATTCTCAAATACTCGTAATGTCCCTTTCCTCCCTTAAAGTAAGAGTCCATGTTTCGCACCCATTATTATTATTATTATTATTATTATTATTATTATTATTATTATTATTATTATTATTATTATTATTATTATTATTGGCCGCGGTGGACTAGTCGTTATGCTCCTTGCCTCTGGTCCCGAGGGTCGCGGGTTCAAACCTGGCCTGGGGGGTCGATGGATTATTTAGGACGGAAAAATCCAAGGAGCAAGTTCTCCGGGAGAGACTTTAATCCGTGGGTCCCGAGTCTGAAGATTTTCAGGCTCGTAAAAAGTTCTTAAGCCTGAATGAAAAGGCCTCTAAGCAAAATTTACCGAATTTTCCCGTCCTAGTAGGCTACTACCTTGGTTTCCTAGATGTCAGTATGAGGCGGAACGCTGACCACGGACCACTGAAAAATGACATCTATACGAAAACAAGTGTACCTAAATTAGCATGGTTCAAATTCTTCCCTGTAGGGGGAGAGCGCCTAAATCTCTGTAAAGGGAAAACATGGGCTTACAAAAAATTATTATTATTATTATTATTATTATTATTATTATTATTATTATTATTATTATTATTATTATTATGTCCGTCGCCGTGGCGTAGTCGGTAGAGTCCCTACCTTCCACTCCGGCGATCCGGGTTCGATTCCCGGCGGGGTAGGCGATTTTTAATCTCCACCTTGGGTCTGGGTGTGTGTCTTGTCCTTGTGTCTATATGTGAGAATGACAGAAAGTTAACAAAAAGGAAAACAGTGTAAATTAAAAGAGGGAAAAATCAACAATGATGGGAAATAACACTTCCCAACGTAGGATTAACAGAAGAAGAAAACCCTACCTTTCACTCGGGCGACTCGGGTTCGATTCCTGGCGGGGTAGTGGATTTTAAATCTCCACCTTGGGTCTGGATGTGTGTCCTATCCTTTTGTATATATGTGAGAATAAACAAATAAAGTTAACAAAAATGTTAAACGAATTGGTAAAACAAGAAGAGAAAAAAGTGCAAAAAATTATTATTCATCATCATCATCATCATCCGGTATCATGGCAGCTGCCGCCGTCTTCCGGAAACCAAACGCCATTCCTCTCTGTCCATCCATTGATCTTCCTCCATTCCTCTGATATTCATAGCTGCTTGTACCCCTTCTATCCAAGTTTTCTTCGGTCTTCCTCTCTTCCTCCTTTCCATTGGGATCCATTCCATAACAATTTTTGGCAAACTTTGCTCTGGCATTCGTTTGACATGACCATACCACTGCAATCATTTCTTTTTTATTATTATTATTATTATTATTATTATTATTATTATTATTATTACTATTAATGTTATTTTACAACTAGCTAGTACCCGGCGTGCGCTGCTACACCTGTACAAATGATGTGTTTTTGCATTTAGTGGAATAAGTAAAAGGTAAAATAAATGTAAATTTACATCGTTATTATTTTTAGATACCCCGTGCTGATTACCCTGAGTTTCCCTGCAATCTACTCATCCCGATGTACTTGCCATAAATGAGCTGAAAGACAAACTTCGTTATTTTGAGTTATCCATAAAGAATTCCCACCGTGCGCCGCTTGCTTGCCCAGGAATCTACTTATCCCGATCTCCTTGGCGTCAATGAAAGACAAAAATGGCTACTGTGTGTTATCTGTTAAAGATAAACACACGCTGTCGCGGACTTTTTTTAGAGTTTTTTTTGAGATTTTCAATTCTGTGTACATTAATTTTGTGTATTTGTTATGGTTTAGGCAGCGTAAGCCATTTAAAGATTAAAAAGGGGACTTTTTCACATTTTTCACTACAAAGGGTGTTTTTAAGGGTGTAGGAGTTGAGTATCTCAACTCTCTTCATAGCCTATGTTCATCCCGGAATCTCCCGAACATTATGCAAAAACAATCGGATAAACGGTATGGCCGCGCATAATGTACGAACAAACAAACAAAGAGACATTCATGTTTATATATTAGATAAGAGAAATTATGAATGTAGTAAAGAATATTGTACAAGAGATTGAAGAAATCCATCTAAGATGGTATGGGCATGTAATGAGAAGAAGGGACACAGAAACAAACAAAGAAGTATTAAAATTGATACCTCCTGGGAAAGGGAAACCTGATAGACCAAAATCAACGTGGGTAAAAGGAATTCAAGACAACATGAAGAAGAGAAATGTGACAGAAGCAGACACCAATGACCGGGAAGTTTGGAAGAAAAAAATTATATAGCCCATTTTGGTTGAGGATACCTGTGTATATAACAGAAATTATCGTGGAACAATAATAACAACAATAATAATAATAATAATAATTACTATTTTATTATTATCATTATTAATATTATTGTATTCAACAATGAGAAGTACTGTCACATATGGAACTGAAATATGGAAATTCAATAAAAACTTATAACAAAAACTTATGTGGATGGAAATGGATTTCTTGAGGAAAGCAGTAAAATGTTCAAAATAGGAAAAAATATAAAATGGAAATAAAGTCTCATGAGAAAAATATATAAGATATATATGCATCCATAGTAATTCTGCCCAAGGGCAGGTCTTTCACTGCAATCAAAGCATTTCCATGCTATGTTTTGCAGCTTTACTAGGGAATTGTGCCAGGAAGAAGAAAGAAAGGAAGACATCGAAACTCGTGGATGCTAGAAATAGTACCTGGAATGAGGACAAGAGGAGTGGAGGATATGGAGTGGATAGAAAGGGACGAGTGGAGAAGTAAAATAAAACTTTAGACACAAGATGTGCAAGTATCGAAAATCTGTATATAAATAAATGTATTACTAATATTATTATTATAATTATTATTATAAAATTTTATAAAACAATGGCTGTCCCTATCCTTTTGTATGGGAGTGAATCTTGGATTACCACTACCAAACAAGAAGGTAGAATCCAAGCAGCCGAGATGAAATTTTTAAGAAGAGTAAAAGGCTGCACTAGAATGGACCAGATAAGAAACGAGGATATCCGTAAAGAACTGCAGATCTACTCCATAAAAGAAAAGATATTTAACAACAAGGTACAGTGAAAAGAACATGTAGAAAGAATGGAAGAAAGTAGATTACCACATAAAATCTTCCATTATTTTCCAAGAGGAAGAAGAGATGTCGGACATCCTCGGAAGAGATAGTCTTAGATATATTAGTGAAGACGGAACAGGCAACTCTTGCCTAAACCAGGAAGTGAAGAAGAAGAAGAAGAAGAAGAAGAAGTTTATTATTATTATTATTATTATTATTATTATTATTATTATTTCAGGCTTTGTTACAAAGAATTATATTATATGGTTTCAACATGGACAGTCAGCAGACAACTGGCCAACAAACTGTTAACAGTAGAAATGGATTTTTGGAGGCGTTCAAAAGAAATTTAAGACGGGATAAAATCAAGATTAGAACAATAAGAGAAATTACACAGGTCGAAAGGAACATATTGGAAAATATAGATGAAAAGCGTTTAAGATGGCATGGACACCTCGTAGGAATGAAATATGATGGAATATAAGAGAGGGTCCTTGAATGGGATGCTAGAGGAAGGAAAGGAAGATGTAGAGCAAGAAAACGTTGGTTGGATGGAGAAAGAAGAAGTAAGCCTATGGAAGCAAGGGATCTTATGGATGAAGATGCATTAGACAGGGATAGGACAAACTCGAGTCAATCGGGACATAGGGTGAATGGGGACACTTTTAAATTTTTATTCTCTCCACTAATATCCCAGATTCCAAGCGAAAGTTTTTAATATCGATGGGCGGATAGTTGGCGTTAATGTGGTCTACTTTAAATTTATAACCACTTCGGAAGATCAGTTTATGTAGATGACGTAAATACATGTACTGTGTACAGAAAGAAGAACATCATGAGCGTATGTTTATGTTTGTATAGTGTAAATCATGTCGAATGAAGCATGATGATGAAGAGAAGGGAGATGGTAAAACCCGGTGCCGGCACGCAGCCAACTCCTATCGAAAAGCACCAAGGAGGCCGTCGGCTTAACGTCCGTATCCGACGGAAGTGTCGCTATCAACAGTACTTCATGCCTTCTCAACATAATAATAATAATAATAATAATAATAATAATAATAATAACAGTTTTATTTTACCTGGCAGAGTTAAGAACTTGAGGCCTTGTCAGCCACTCAACCAGGTTTAAAAAAAATATAAAAAAAACAGTCTTACATCTAAATTAAAATAAACATAAACGATTACATTATATATATATATATATACATACGATTATTATTTATAATATATTTTGATTTACTCTAGATTTAACAAATCTAATATATAAAAATGAATGTTTGTTTGTTTGCTTGTTTGTTCTTTATGAGCGGCCATACCGTTGATCCGATTGTGATAAAACTTTGCAAAATATTCAGGAGATTTCCGGGATGAACATAAACTATAAGAGAGTTGTGATACTTAACTCCTACACCCATAAAAATCGCCCATTGTAGTGGAAAACGTGAAAAGGTAGCTCTTTGGACGCTTAAATGGCTTACGCTGCCTAAACCATAACAAATACACAAAATTAATGTACACAGAATTGAATACCTCAAAAATGCTCTACAAAAAAGTCCGCGAGGTATATGTTTATCTCTTATAGATAACTCACAATAACCATTTTTGTCTTTCATTGATCGAGACAAGTACATAGATTCCTGTGCAAGCATAGCAGCACATGACGGGTATTCTTTTACGGATAACTCACAATAACGAATTTTTTTTTTAGCTCATTTATGCCAAGAAGATCGAGATAAGTAAATTCCCGGGCAACAGCAGGTAATCAGCACGGGGAATCTTAAAATAATTACGATATATATTTATAATTATTTTTCATTTTACTTATTCAACTAATCATAGGAAGTACATTAACTTTTGTCTTTCAGCTCATTTATGCCAAGAAGATCGGGATGAGTAGATTCCCGGACAACGGTGGGTAAACAGCACGGGGTATTTAAAAATAATTAATATATACAATTTTCCTGCCACATATTTAACTAAACATAAAACATATTAATTTTCGTATTTCAGCTCATTTATGTCAAGAAGATCGGGATAAGTAGATTCATGAGCAGGTAATCAGCTGGGGTATCCAAAAAGTTTCAATTTATAATTATTTTTCTTTTACTTATTCAACTAAACGTAAAAGCTCATTAATTTTCATGTATTTAGGCGTAGCAGCGCACGCCAGGTATTAGCTAGTTAAATACAATATGTACAAGATATATAAAGAACAACACAAATTATTAATGACATTATAAATATGCACTCCTGAGAATTTTCAATTTAATGCAGGAATTTGGTGCACTATCTAGAGAATAAAATCTGTATACCGCCAACTCTCCTGTCCCCGAGATTGAAAATTTTGCAATTAACAATTAAAATTTTCAACCCCACTCGGTGTTGAACCGGAGTCTGCTAGTCAGGAAGCAGACATGGTACCATATGAATCACCGCAGCAGAAAACGAAGAAAGCAACTGTCAACAACTGCACGCTGAAACCTGCCTTCAAATTTCTCAGTGAGAAGCGTTGTGATGTACGAAGTCCGTGTCAAAAAAATGTATCTACCACTTTTAACTGCAAGGCAGAGAATTCGAAACCAGAATCCAGCAATGGTAACCCACACTGCAAAGCAGATGAACGTCCCTGCGAGAGTAAGTGGAGTGGAGTGTGGAGTGTGGCAGGACGCGACGCGGGGCAGGATGTCAGAGTTATCGAATCTACCAATTACTTGCCTGTAGTTTAAATGAGAGATTTGGTGCTGGATTTTAATGCCCTGCACCTAAAAGCTGTAGGTATGTTTTAGATGAATACGTCTTTAAATTTGCGTCCACAGTGGGAGGCAATTAAAAATCCGATGATAACAAAAACGGGGGATAGAGTTTGGTATTGTAGCTACATATCTACCATCTACATCCAACTTTCAATTGCACCACTCGGTAGATAAAGGATCAGATAATTCGTTCCTTTGAGTGAGGACTGTGACGCATCGTACGTGGCGGAGGGGGAAGCGCCGCCATTTGGTGGTCGTTTCGCTGCGTCACATAATTTTCGTTTAGTATAAATTTTGAACCGGAGAAGTTACGATGTTCGTTTGACAGCTCTCGTCAAGATTTATCGATTTCGTATATAAATCATTAGTGTGAAATAGTTATAGTGAATATATATGGTGTTAAAGTAAAAAATTAAAATAAATAATATAATGTCAAAAAGTCATAATAAAAATTTGGAGATCATATACGGTTGGAAAGGGCTTCTCAAGATTAATCCAGTGGTACCCATAAACTATCATATGACAGAGTGAAGCGGTGCCGGAAACGTTAAAGAATGAAGGCGTCCGAGCGAATCAACGACGGCGCCAGTATATCTGCAGCTGGGGCAGCTGAGCTATGCAAGTGGATGATGTAATCGCTTCTATATCAACACCGGACCTCTTAGCGTTCAAAAATGATTATGACATACATATAATACTCTCGAAGAAAATGTTACCCGTTATGTAAACGTACACAATTTTTTGACACGGCCTTGGTACATCACAATGGTTCTCTAGCAGAAATTTCAAGGTTGGTTTCGACATGCAATTGTTGACAGTTCCCTTGTAGGTAACATTGTTTGCAATATTTTAACACAATTCCTTCATTTAAATGCGGTGTTGCGAGATACAATTATATGGGTCTGCAACAGCTGTACGGCTATGAAATTTATTGATAGTATCGTGGCAAATACGTACACAACACCACTATAAACATAATGGTTAGTAAATTGCCGCCTAAAGTGGTTAGAATAATCGTCTTAACCAATTCGCCTCAAAAGACGAGGTAGACTCGCCGGTAGTTAAATGGCCTTCAACTCAGAAGACGAGGTGCACTCGCTTAACTCTACTATTATATATGTTGCAATATTTTGTACATCCCTTGGCAGGGTAATCTTTTGTTAACATATGTGAATAGTAGAGGAATATGTTTTGGCCTTCACCCTTATTGTGATATCGAGTACCGTTATCTTTTGTTCGTTTTGAATGTCTGAAAATAGACAACATAATTTACGGTAACTTAAATCCGGTTTCTGGGGAAATGCATTGAGCATTTAAACCTGAAGTGAATGGGTTAAGTTCCAACAGGTCAATGACACTAAACTTCGTATTGTAGGAATTAACAAAGAACTGTGATTTGGAGCATTCCTGTACATTCGGGGACATTAGAACATCTGGAATCTTGTATCAATGATTTCTCGTATTCACAAATGATCAGGTATTGCATAATCCAAGCCTCCTTACACTACTTATAGATCAGGGCCGTTAATAAGTGCTCACTAGGTGTGAAAAGACGGTCCTTCCTACCCGTATGCAGGTGCACTCCCAATGAAACACATCTGAAACTGAGTAGTCCTGTACGGGTTGATTAGGAGTGGGAGGGGTCTCTTGTCACAAATAGTGAGCACTGTTTAACGGCCCTGTCATAGAATCTTATTTTCTATGCGAGCTAGCAATTAAAGAAAACGGTTCAATCTTTATAATGTTTGGGGATTGTATGCCACGTCCACTTACATAACTTCAAATAAAAATAAACGAAAAACACAAAATCATTATTTCAGTCTGTGAATAATTACCCGCGAGAAATATACACGCGTTGATTTTTCTTAAGTAATGCCAAGAGTGATTTCCAAATTATCGATAAATTCACGATGGCACGAAGTGAGGAGTAAATTTGTCCAGAGAATTTTGAAATCAAGAGTGGCATTTGTTAGGACTATTTAATGAATAAAATTAGGCTGTTTACTCATAAATCATTACTTAAATATCCATCCATAGTAATTCTGCCCGAGGGCAGGTCCTTCACTGCAATCACAGCATTTTCATGCTATGCTTGCAGCTATACTAGGGAATTGTAGGTGTGGTAGCTTCCCGTTGATTTCCACACCGATGAAGGATGATGATGATAATGATAAGGATGATGATGATGGTCATATGATTTCGGGGACCATTTGGGCCTTAAAGTTTTCCTGACATTTGTCTTACAGGCGAGGAAAAACCCCGATAAAAACCTCACCCAGAAAAACTGCCCCGACCGGGGATCGAGCCCGGGCCCGCTGCGTGACAAGGAAGCACGCTACCTCGAGACCACAGCGGTGGACTATTTAAATATAGTTGTTTTAAAATATTTAATGAACTACATGGTCTTTTTAGGAAGCCAAATATAATAAGAACAGTCAAGTCTCGCAGACTGCGATGGGCAGGACATGCGCGTATGGGGAATGAAATGCGTGCATGGAAACTTCTTGTAGGAAAACCAGAAGAAAAACGCCCAGTTGGTAGACCAAGAATGAGGTGGGAGAACAACATTAACTATGATTTGAGGGAAGTAGATTATATAGGGAAAGACTGGAAAGCATTAGCTCACGATAGGGATGTATGGAGAGCTTATGTCCACGCGGCCATGAACCTACGGGTTAGATAGTGCCAGTGAGTAAGTAAGGAAGTAAGTAAGTATATATTTAATGTAATCGGCGATGTTTGAAATCAAGTGAGAAATTGTTGTTACATTTGTTCGTCACTGCAAGCAGATCATATTATTTATTGCCAAAGGATCGCAATATTGTATGAATGCACCCTAGTGGGGAAAAAAGGAAACATGTCATTTATTAATTTCTGATGTCCTATGATGTAAATAGGTCAATTATATTTTTTCTGGAACGTTAATACCTGGGAAATAATACGTTCAAGAAAATGCAAACAGTGGTTTCTTTTTATTGTGGTATAATTAATTGCTACAAATGTTTGTCTATTATAACCCGCAAGCAGTAACTGCTTACGTTCGTGCACTATATATATATATATATATATATATATATATATATATATATACATATAATCTGGGAGCCATTTGCTTTCTAGGATCCTTATATCTTAATATATAAATTACTATATTCAACGTATTTCTTAGAAAGTCACTGAAAAATAATACTTTGGCCTATTCAGAATGTTAAAAAGGAGGAGATTGATTTTAACGTGATAGAATTAAACTCATGAAATCGAGGTGATAAACGACTGTGATTGGTTGTAATTCAAAATTCATTAAAATGTGATTGGTCATTGACATTCATTTGGGGTGTGTGTTAAATAGTCCAAGAAAAATGTGATGATGGGCTTAAAACGAAGTGAGAAGTTGAGTCAAAGTAACGTGAAATCACCATATTTCCGATGTAAAATATGCGTATCACTGTTCAGACAGTGTAGCCAAATTATAACAAAAACCCGCTAACAAACAAGTGAACTCTAAAGTAATCTGGGGTACACTAACCCGCCCATTTTCTCACCCTAACTTACCCAAACTAACTTAGCCACTAATGAAGGTGGACTCTTGAGATAGAATCGTTTTATATGTGATAAACATATTGACAAAGGCTCTAGCGGGAACGTGTTTTATGACTTTGGCCAGCCTGACGCTTGCAGTCAACTTTTTCTACGATCGAATATTCACAGGTGACACAGTGGCATGGAATAGCCTAATGCTCACATGGAGCGTTCTAAGATCATAACAATTGGAAATAATTTTCAAGAACGAATTTTTTTTGTTTTTAAGGCAATTATCACTTATTCAAGATAACAATCCATCGATTTATTAGCTTACGCTTTATACTTATGTGATATTTGTTACGTTTTTTACATCAAACGCCAGAAAAATGTAATACAAGAACTAAACTGAGTACTTATTCCAGAGCTAGTTCAGTACAGGGTTTCCTATGCATAAATCTCCCCTTGCCGTTTACATTCTCAAAACGTTTTAATGTCCCCGAGTGTACTTAAGCATTTGAAAACGCCTGCATGGTCATCAGATCTTAATCCTGTCCAGCATTGTGGGTCGTCTTAAAAAGGGGTGTCCACAAGGAAAATTCACCAAGAGTAATAACTCGAAAACGGGAGAAACTCAACCTAGAAACATGTGAAAATTAGCGCTATCTTTCCTTGTTCATAATAGATGATAGTTTAAAAACAAAGCAACACGCTTTATTAGAAAACCAAACTAAAAAATGAAAATAATTTTAATTTTCAATACACTTGGGATAAAATTAAAGTAGCCAACAAAAAAATCATCTCCAACACAACTAGAATAAAACTAGAGTTACCTACAAAAAAAATAACTTTACCATGAAACGCGTGGGGTGCTCTTTATCAATTAATATATTTGATAATAAACAGATATTCGTAAAAGTCAAGTCTCTAATAAGAAAATGTAAAAACCGCAAAAAAACACCCCACGCTTTTGATGCTAAAATTATTTTTTTCTGTTGTAAATAACTAGTTTTATTCTAGATGTGTTGGAGACTTTTTTTTTTGCTGGACCACTTCAATTTTAACCCAAGCGTGTTGGAAATTTATTTTTTTTATTTTTTAGTTCGGTTTTCTAATAAAATGTGTTTGTTTTAGTTTTTTAAACTATTATTTATTTATTTTATTTTATTTTATTTTATTTTTAGTTTAATTGATTGTCGTAAACCAGAATCCCAAGAAAATTGCATTGCTTAATACTCTTCTAAAAATATCCTCCGGGCCGGATTGGAACCAGCGACCTATGGATTGCTGAAATTATATGCCACTACAGTCCACCGCTCTACCAACTGAGCTCTTACAACGATTGACTAAAAAGTCGATAAGTCCGCAACCTATAATACTGGTTTTTAGTTTTTGTATTTTCTGATTATTCTTGGATTTTAGAAAAAAAAATGAAATTATTATATTGTCATAAGTTCTTTACAAGTATACAAAGTTTCAAGTCTATCCAATGTTTTTAAGCGGGGTGAAAACCATGTTAAAAAATTCCGTTACATGTATACAGGTCCGTTACATAGACAGACAGGGGTCAAGCTAATATAAAGCGCCAGAGCTTACTCGTCAAAATAATATTTTATTTGTAGCCTATTTCTTTTTTTTTATTGTGTCCCGCGCCGTAGCCGAGTTGTTAAGGCAAGTTGCCTTGGCGCAAAGCTACGGGACTTGCGCTGGTTCGAGTCCCCATGGGAGACGAAATTTTTCTAATGAAATTTGGGCCAGTATGGGACCGGTGCCCGCCCAGCATCGTGAGGCATTTGGGTAGCTACAATAAGTAGCCACTCCAGGTTGAGAAAACAGGCTGAGGGACCCAACATGCTGATCACATGTCACCCTACACTGGTATATGATCATCTACCTCTGTGATTAATTCATGTGGACGGGAGGCCAGCAGCCGGGTGGTAGACCAAGGTCCTTCTAGGCTTGTGGCGCTTGGAGTTTTTGTTATTGTATAGGCCACTTTTGTAAATGTGCGAACAAGTGTGGGGTATAAAATTGTCACTTTTTTGTTTGAATAATGTTATGAAGGTATTTACCAAAGTTTTAAGTGAAATTATTATAAATTTAAAATGTTTTGGTTATTCTTTGACAGGTATCAGACTGTCAAGTTTAGGTATGCTATTTTAATTATTTAGTTGTTGTTATAGGAACATTAAAAAAACACTCTTCTCCGAAAAGTATGCCCAGATACAATTCTAAAATTTTATAAAACAAAGGCTCTTCCAACTCTACTTGATGGCTCTGTAACCTGGACTCTTACTACAGGCTAATTACATAGGATAGTAGCTGCAGAAATGAAGTTATTAAGACCATTAGCGGGTTATACGCTTTATGACCACATGCGTAATGAAGATATCTGCAAAAATCTCAACACACCAGCAATAACTGAATCCATTCAAATATACCAAAACAATGGGCATGAACACCTCCTTAGAATGACAAACAAAATAATACCTCTTAAGGTATTCAACTACAGACCCACAGGGCGAACAAACCCAGGACGACCTAAGAAGCGATGGAGAGACCAATTTCTGTCCTGAAGCGGAAGAGGCCAATGGCCTAATCCCTGATTGTTACTGATGATGATTTAGTTGTTTATTCGGACTGGGCGGGCACCGCGACCTATACAGGGTGTAACATAACTCAACGGCAAAATTTCAGGAATTGGTTCCTCATATGGAGAGAATAAAAAAGGTGTATTACAACATGGGTCCGAAAATTGATAATTACAGAGTTATTCGAACTTTTATGAATGTTAGTACATGGCGACAAAAATACAAGGGACTTGTAGGAGCGCTCTGTTCTGTCAGATGAAATGATCAAAGTGACCTCCTTGTGCCTCAATACAGGCATATTCTTCATTTGTGTACATCACATCAGCCTACAACCAGCAGAAAACAGACTGTCAATAACTACTGTAAACCTTAATAACCTAACATTCATAAAAGTTGGAATAACGCCCTTTGTATATAGTGGAAAATGTGAAAAAAATAGCTCTTTGGATGCTTAAATGACTTACACTGCCCAAAACATAACAAGTACATAAAATTAATGTACACAGAATTGAATATTTCGAAAAGCTCTACAAAAAAGTCCGCGACAGCATATGTTTATCTGTTACGGATAACTCACAATAATCATTTTTGTGTTTCGTTGATGCCAGGAAGATCGAGACACGTGCGGTACGTTGATTCCTGTGCAAGCATTGCAGCACATGGCGGATATTCTTTTACGGATAACTGACAATAATGAATTTTGTCTTTTAGCTCATTTATGCCAAGAAGTTCGAGTTAAGTAGATTCCCGAGCAACACCGGGTAATCAGCACGGGAAATCTTAAAATAATTACGATATACATTTATAAGCATTTTTCATTTGACTTATTTAACTAATCATAAGAAGCACATTAATTTTTCTCTTTCAGCTCATTTATGGCAAGAAGATCGGGATGAGTAGATTCCCGGACAACGCCGGGTAATCAGCACGGTATCTAAAAATTATTACGACATACATTTTTCCTCTCACTTATTTAACTAAACATAAAACACATTAATTTTCGTATTTCAGCTCATTTATACCACGAAGATCGAGATAATTAGATTCCCGGGCAACGCCGGGTAATCAGCGCGGGGTATCTAAAAATATAAATTTTTCATTTATTTAGGCGTAGCAGCGCACGTCGTGTATTAGCTAGTAATAATAATACTTTATTTAAGCTGGCAGAGTTAAGGCCATATGGTTTTCTCTTCCACTCAACCAGCGAATAATAAAATCGTACAAAATTAAATACTTGAAAAAATTAATAATATTATTAAAATATAAACTAAACAAAACACATTAATTAAAACATGGAATAGAAAATAAAATAAAAGATTTCTAGATGCATATTTATAGGTACATGCAAAATGCTGAATATAGTTGTAATGCAGGTGGTATTTTTCATTGTCTGGAACTTGAGATATCTGTTAATTTGGATTTAAATACGCTTGCCTGCAGGACATAAAAAAAAGCGATAAACGGAAAAGAATTACAAAACGGGGACTGGAAAGATATATTTAGAGGAAGAAGATAAGAGCGGGGAACATTGGTCACAGGAAGATGTAGGCCTATCACATTGCAAACCTGTATGAATTTAAACGCATGTTGTAAGAGCTCAATTCAAGATACAATAAATATACGATAAGAAAATTATCATTCTGCTGTTTTCCGGCTTCGCAATATTATTGTCTTCTAAATATCTGGAAAGTTTTTTACGATCATCAGGCAATGCGCATGTCTGTGTACAAGACTACTTAAAACTTTCGCAAAACATCTTCCTCCATCAACAAACACAACACGTATATATTGAAAGAGATAAAAGTATATTTACTTTCAAATTACTTTTCCAATTACTTTATAAATTAGAGACCAATAAAGTATTGGTTTTTTCCTCGATAACTTTAATATAATTCTCTTTGATGTATATTAAATAAATAATATTTAATTAAATCGTTAGATATAATAAAATCTTCAATCATAAAATTCAATTATCATTTTGGTACATGTTAATTTTTTTCTTCACATTTTCGCTCTAGAAATGTTATCTGAATTTAATCCACAATAAAGTTACATAGTTAGTGAAATTTACATCTACTATTCTATTATTTTTCTCATAAAATATTAATATTTGCCTCATCGCAAATTAAGAATGTTTTGTAGAAGGGTTACAGTGACAAAACTAGTTTCATATGCTAAAACAGTTACACTTTTGATAAAAATCACCTGGCGGAAAAAAATAAAATGCCTACCACTCCATTAAAATTAAATATTCCGTAGAATTCCATTATCCTAGTAATAATTCGAAACAATTGAAAACTGTTACCTAAGTTTCGAAATTGAATTACGAACTAACCAACAACTGGATCATTTTCGAGATCCGAGATCAAAACTATCTGCCTTTTACTCTCGATTTGAAATAATTCACTTATATTTTGTTCCACATTGTTGAAAGATGCGACTGAACCTGTCAAATAGTAAAGAATTTAACATACAACTAGTGACATCTGTTGAAATATTTGATAAACACTTCAAAAAACTGTATTACTTTTTTTCTCGAAAATTAATAAGTAAATAAAACTTTTGAAAACTAACATAACCTACAAACATGCAAATAAACTTTTTAAAGAGATTAGCACGATTGAAAAAACGCTGAGAAAGTAAATGGAAACAGATAAGAGAGAGTGTTTACGTACCTGCGAAGAGAAGATAAACTCCTATCCCTACTACCAGCTGCCCCATACCGCACTATCCTTCCCATTCGCAACTGTCGACTGAAGTAACAGTAACCATCCCTCTGCTGGGGCGAAAACATCGGCCAACATCGGTTAGCGTCGGATATGCCACAGTACCATGATACCACTAAACCTTTCGTCAGAATTCAATACTCAAACGGTCTAACCAAATACAATTTGACACTCCTCCCTGATAAAAAAAAAATGTGCAAAAATATAACCGGTGTGAGTTACATGTATATTTCAAACTGCATCCATGTTATTTACCGGAAAGGACAGGGGCTTGTGTGATGGTTACACTTTTTTCAGACACACGTTCCTAGTGGCTGTGATTCACTGCCCGGAGTTAACATACCACAACCTGCAAGCTACGTTTACTGCATACAGCGTTACCAAACCCGAACCACGCTACTCAAATAATTAAGATGAACATATTTGCTGTATATTACCGTATGAAAGAGATTATAATATATATATATATATATATATATATTATTTTAGCAGGATTCGCAATACATTTTCCTCCACATCTCTCTGTCGCTTCAATTTTCATGGTCCAATACTTTTTCCCTCATGCTGCTCAAAACACCATAAATTCACGTTAATTTTGGCCGTCTTCTTCTTCTTCTGCCAAATGGCACCCATTCTAATATTCTTATTGGGAATCTGTCTTCTGACATTCTTTTTACATGACCATAACTAGAGGCCGGATGTTGGGAAAATACCTATACTTATTTATTCTAGATATTGTAAAAGTGACTATCATATAAGTTCTTAACCAACAACCCTAGAGTTGTTTTTTGCCATGAAGTTGGTTAGAATTTTTCTTATAATGATGCCTATTGTTACATGGGGCTTATAGGATGCCTATAAATGCCTAATTTTCAATTTATTTTTCTCGAAATTAACAATGTACTTCAATGAAATCAATTGAAATGGACAAACTTCATGGCACAAATCATTTCATACAAGTTTTCAAGTGTTCTTTTTATAAATTCCCTTAGAATATTTTAGGATAAGAGTGACAATAACCCAATAACATAGCAGGTATATGGTTTCCCTCTCAATGCACTCCCGTTAGGTAAATATTGTATTTTTCCACCTCAAGCACTCCCGTTAAGCGAAATAGCCCTATGCTATGTCCCATTGTATTATGCTCCGGCTCTAAGGCTTGGAAAAAAGTTCTTCCTTCTTTTCAATACAAACATTGCTGAGTGACAAAGAGGGTAGATGGCTCAAGCTTTCTTTTTCTGTCTCACACCTGATGCTGAAACCTTTAGGTGACTGGCAATACTATTTCTGATCATGGTAATACTGAATTCAGTCTGCAGTCCTCATTCACAGAGAGGTGCTTAAAAGACAAAGTGGTGCGGCAAGTGTATTTTTTTTTTTACCTTTAGAACAGTTTTTTTTAAGTACCTAAAGAGCAGACAACAGTAAAAAACAAACTGACCAATTTCTTTAAAGAATTTGGTGCGGAAATATTCTCAAGTGACGGTTCCCCTATTTTGTAAAAAAGGAAAAACAAATCCAAAAGCATCTCTGATATCATCGCACGCTATTAAGAGCATATGTTTATACTCTGAAACGTAAGACTGTAAAAATATATATTGTTGTCCATTTTTGTAAGAGCCTATTTTGAATTTTTTATTGCCTGTATTAATGATTTTTAGTGCCTTTTTGCCTGTCTATTTTGAATTTTTTAAGTGCCTAACATCCAGACTCTAACCATAACATTTTAATTTTTGCTTTTTTATGACAATGATTTTTATTTAGCAGGCATCACAATGTTTCACAACAGCTTCCTGTGCCCAATTAATCTACTGTCATTCTCCTCCACATATCTGTCATTCCAATCTCAATTGTCCATTCCTTTTTTCCCCTTATATTGCTCAAAATGCCATCAATCCACGTCATCTTCTACTAAGTGGTACATATCCTAATATTTTTCTTGGGAATCTGTCTTCTATTATTCTTTTGACACGACCATAACATATTCATTATTTTTTTATGAAATACACAATTGCATTTCAACATTCTTACTACAATAATAAAAAATGATAATAATAATTTGTTCATATACAGAATTTTAATGTTTACACATCTTTCTGTGCCTAAAGTTTTATTCTTCTTCTCCGCTCGTTTCTAGCCATCCACTCCATGTCCTCCAGGCCTTTTCCTCTCATTCCAGTTATTATTTCTTGCATCCGCGAGTTTCGAGGCCTTCCTTTCCTTCTCCTTCCAAGTGGACACCACTCCAATATTTTACTGAGTAACTTTTCTTCTTGCATTCGTCGAACATGCTCATAACAATTTAATTGCTTATATCTCAATAATAATATTAATAATAATAATAATAATAATAATAATGATAATAATAATAATAGAAATAATAACGGTAATAATAATAATAATAATAATAATAATAATAATAATAATAATAACAATAGCTTTATTTTACCTGGTAGAGTTAAGGACCTTTCTACCACTCAACAAGGATGGATAAAATTTACAATATCTACTTATATGTAATTTGTCCACCGCTGTGGTCTCGAGGTAGCTTGCTGCCGTATCACGCAGCGGGCTCGGGTTCGATCCCCGGTCGGGAGAGTTTTTCTGGGTGACTTTCTTATCGGGGGTTTTCATCATCTGTAAGACAAATGTCAAGAAAACTTTAAGGCCCAAACGGTCCCCTAAATCATATGCTCATTAGCATCATCCTTATCATCATCATCATCATCATCATTCACCGGTGTGGAAAGCAACGGGAAGCTACCACACCTACAATTCCCTAGTAAAACTGCAAGCATAGCATGAAAATGCTATGATTGCAGTAAAGGACCTGCCTTAGGGCAGAATTACTATGGATGGATGGATATCTTAATAGTCCACCGATGTGGTCTCGAGGTAGCGTGCTGCCTTGTCATGCAGTGGGCCCGAGTTCAATTACCGGTCGGCACAGGATCCTGGGTAAGGTTTTTTCGGGTTTTTCCTCTACTGTAAGACAATTGTCAGGAAGCTTAGGCCCCAACGGTCACCGAAAATCATTCGGCCATCATCATCACCCTTATCATTATCATCTTCATCCTTGACCGGTGTTGGAAAGCAACAGGAAGCTACCACACCTATAAATCCCTAGTAAAGCTGCAAAGCATAGCATGAAAATGCTATGATTGCAGTGAAAATCTGCCCTCGGGCAGAATTACCATGGATGCACGGATTGCACTGAACAACAAAAAAGAAACTTTTTTCTTCTCAGGAAGAAAAATATGTGATTCTGATAGTATTTTTTTTATCATGAATTCAAATATGATATCGGTTTTCCTCCATCGCGCAAGGTTTTCGAGAGACAGGAATTTATAATTTCAAACACTTAAATATTTTCTGCATTCATAAATACACAATATTCGAACATTCGGACTCACCTAGAAAGTAAGAAATGACGATTTTCTGCTATAATTTGCCTGTGGAGCATCACTCTTAATGGGCCAACAATAATCGGCCAGCATATTAGGATTCCATTTGCCTTGATATATCTTTTCCATAGCTGAAATCTCCTGAGTTAGCTCATTTGGTTTTATTTTACACTGGACAAATGGATGAAAAAACGTTTATTGAAAAATAATTATTTAAATCCATATTAATTGAAACAATTGAAATAAAAAAAACTGTGGGTGATGGGAGAAAGAATTCCGAATACAATTCTGAAAACACGGATAAAAAAAACTGCATTAGTTACAACTATTGGTAAGCATGAGACAAAAATCATGTTGACCAGTGTAATCGAAGTGAGGTAACGCAATTTTCTGCATAAAGATTTGTTAAAAAGAAACAGGAAGAAACATTTTAAAACATGTTGAAATATTTTAATTTTTCTAGTACAATAAATATATCGTCCCTTCTCGTCATTTGTCACATAATTTAAAGATCAAAACTTGTCTGAAATACTCTATAGGTTTGAAACAAGATCTCTCATATTACGAAAGAAGCCAAGGATATCGAATATAGGATACTAACTCTTAAATTGGCAAAGCAGAATGAATGATTACGCACAGGGTGTCATTTGACACCCTTGGCAATATAGGGCCTTACGTAACTTTGTCCTCTTTACCCAATATGAGCCGAATGGTTAGGTTGGAATTACAATGGCTGCGTATGAAGATTCCTGGCATTTCCACCGGAGGGATCAACGTGGGTGATTTTCTAGTTTATTCGGAGGGCGCAACTTCTGAATTTTCAATTCAGGAGTGCGTCGTCTTGATTATTTCAAGTGGTAGTTAATTATATTTATTTTTGTTAAATCACTCATATTTGGTTTGGTGAGTTAATAAATTGTTTTTTTTATTTGCAAGCTGTCTTCAGCGCGTGGTGCAGAGTAGAAATTTTGAGTTAATTTAGTTATTTGCGGTAATTATTGTTTATTCAGCTGGCAGTCGTCTCCGAGGAGGAAATTTTTTTCCGTTGTGTGCATAAGTGCTTTAAGACTTGGATGGAAGCTTCTTGTAGGAAAACCAGAGGGAAAACGCCCAGTTGGTAGATCAAGAATGAGGTGGGAGAATAACTAACTATGATTTGAAGGAAGTATAATATACAGGGAATGATTGGAAAACATTAGCTCAGGATATGGATGTATGGAGAGCTTATGTCCGCGTGGGTATGAACCTACAGGTAAGTGCCAGTGAGTAAGTAAGTGCATAAATGCTTTGGAGTGGATAGGAGGGGTATTTAGTGCGTCTTGAGGCCTTGAGAGGTTTGTTGTTTGGATTATTTTATTTCATTTTATTATTTTATATATATATATATATATATATATATATATAATTAGGTGGGATTTATTGTTCACTGAATTGGGTCGGAATTTTTATATAATTGGGTTGAGTTTTATTGTGGTTTAATGTGGAGTTATTCTCGGTTTTTGGGGCAAAACAGTAATTTATCGTATCAGTTATATAAATGTGGCGGACCGCACTGAAAACGAAATCGTGAATAATAACTGTTATTGAATAATTGCACACACATTTCAATAAATTCTAATCGTTAGCTTTCTTCTGTTTTATTAAAACTGTTAGATACATTAAAACAACTTATGTATCCTATAGGGTACAATGCGAATTAAAGGGTTAAGAATAATATTCGGCCCCATATAGGGTCGGGAATGGAGAATGGAGGAAGATTGAAATGATCAAATACTAGGCCTAATTTACATCATTGCCTTAAGATTATCTGGGTTAAAATGTCCTGGCGATTTAGCTTGAATGGGCCACAACAGGAAACAGCGTTGATAAAAATATTTATTTCAGGTATTAATCGCAGATGATGTAACGGGGTAGCGTCGCTGTTGAGGAGTTCACAGAGAGCACGTAGAGTCTCCTGGTGAGGTCTACCGCAGTAGCAAACGAAACGTCGAGTTACAAGAAAACCGGACCACAGTCATCTAGCCCGCAAAACGAAACAAACAGGGATCAAGACGTCGGCCGTGAAGGCCTACAATTATTATTATTATTATTATTATTATTGTTAATATTATTGTTATCATTATTATTGTTATTATTGGTATTATTATTCTTATTATTATTGTTATTATTCTTATTATATTATTATTAATCTTATTATCATTATTATTATTATTGTCGGCCGCGGTGGAGTAGTGGTTATGCTCCTTGCCTCTGGTCCCGAGATTCGCGGGTTCAAACCCGGCCGGGGTAGATGAATTTTTTTTAGATTGGAAAAATCCAAGGAACAAGTCCTCCGGGAGGGACTATAAGCCGTGGGTCCCGAATCTGAATGAAAAGGCCTCTAAGCAAAATTTACAGAATTTTCCCGTCCTATTACTACCTTGGTATCCTAGATGTCAAAATGAGGCGGAACGTTGACCACGGACCACTCAAAATGACATCTATACGAAAACAAGTGTAACTAAATTAGTATGGTTCAAAAATCTTCCCTGTAGGGGGAGAGCCCCTAAATCTGTATAAAGGGAAAAACATAGGCTTACATTAGAAAAAAAATCAATAAAATTATTATTACTATTATTATTATTATACTATTATTATTATTATTATTATTACTATTATTATTATCATTATTATTATTATTATTATTATTATTCATTATTACTATTATTATTATAATTATTATTACTACTATTATTATTATTACTATTATTATTACTATTATTATTAATTATATATTATTATCATTGTTTATTATTAATTATTACTATTATGATTATTATTATTACTACTATTATTATTATCAATATTATCATTATTATTATTACAATTGATTATTATTATTATTATTACAATTAATTATTATTATTATTATTACTATTGTTTTACTATTATTATTATTATTATTATTATTATTATTATTATTATTATTTATGACTGTTTTAAATTATAAGGTCGCTCCATTACGGTAATTAAGCCACAGCTTAGTAATCAGGATATTGGTAAATAGAGAAGTGGAATTGCGAGGCACAAATCCAGCAACCAGTGCACAAATAATTATTAATTATTCACTCATCGAAATGTAAAAATGAAAATACCAATTCTTCTTTAACATACGGTCTGTAATTTATGTTAATATCATTGCAGTAATTAAAATATTTTTTTCTATTTTCCATCAATTTTTTTAATTGATTCTTTTTTGCCTCTTTTTCGTTTTCATTAACGCGATTTACAGTCAGTAACATTACAGATTTTATAGGAAATTTCTTTTAAATGCGATAGAAAAGTGGTTCATTTTTATTTCTTCTTCATCTTCTTCTTGCACTACAATCCAACGCGGACCTTCGCCTCTTCTACTCTTTTGTCCTTCATTGAGACATAGGTGGTAATTGGGATATAATTTAACCATGCTAACTTGTTTTATAGAGAATATAAAGCATAGAATTGAATTGAGTAGCAAAGTAATACCATCGGTTAATTCCATATGGTGGGGTAAGCATATTTGGAAAGACAAAAAAATATATTGGTAAAAAAATTGGTGGAATCTGTTGCAATGTATGGAAGTGAGGTACGGACAATCAATGAGTACTACAAGAATAGAGTAATAGCTCTATAAATGGATTATTTACGCAGAAGTGCCAGAAAGTCAAAATTAGAACATGCCACAAATAAAGAAATTAGAAATATAATGCAAGCAGAAGAAAGCATTTTTGATAGAATCGAGGAGAAGGAATTAAAGTGTTTAGGACATGTTTTAAGAATGGAAGATGAGCGATGGCCAAAGCAACTATATCAATTGCATCCGACCAGAAGAAGGAAAAGAGGGAGACCGAAGTTAACATGGAAGGAAAACATGAAGACATTAATGCAAGCAAGAGGGCTAAGCATTGAAGATGCCCAAGATCGTAGGCTTTGGAGAATAATAAATGAATTATTACTATTGCTACGATAATAAATGATAGTAGAAAGTGAAAAGTAAAAAATCGATTTAAAGTAGCGTTATCTACTGCAAACCCCCCTCAGACTCACGGGAAGACGGCAGCAGCTGTAAAAACCCGAAGATAGAATAGAACTTAGTTACACTTATTTCCCTACAGATATCAGTGAGTGACACGTGGTCATCGTTCCGACTCAATGAAACATCTAAGGCATTTCTAGGATGGATTAAATATCTGTGAAATTTTGCACAAATGCCATTTTATTCAGGTAGGTTGTTATTTTAACGAGCCTGAAAATCATCAGACTCGGGACTCACGGTTTAAAGTCCCTCCCGAAGGATTTGTCCCTTGGATATTCCCATCCTAAAAATCCATCGACCCCGATCGAGTTTGAACCCGCGACCTTCGGGAGTAGAGGCATGGAACATATCCAATAGGCCACCGCGGCCGACTTCCCTTCTTTATACAGACAAATGGCATTTTTCGAGACATCCGACTATTATAACCATGTTTCAGAATACTCGCCGTACTGTTTGATTCGATATTTGATTCCACTGAGCAACAAAAAAGAAACGTTTTTTGTCCCAGAAAGAAAAATATGTGATTCTGATATTATTTTTTCTCCTGAATTCAAATATGATATCGGTTTTTCTCCATCACGCAAGGTTTCTGAGAGACAGGAATTCATAATTCTATACAATTTAATGTTTTCTACAATCGTAACTACACAATATTCAAACATTCGGACTCGCCTAGAAAGTATGAAATGACGATTTTCTGCTATATTTCGCCTATAGAGCATCCCTCTTGATGGTCCAACAATAATCAGCCAGCATATTAGGATTCCATTTGCCTTGATACCTCTTTTCCATAGTTGAAATCTCCTGAGTTAGCTCATTTGGTTATAGTTTACAATGGACAAATGGATGAGAAAACGTTTATTAAAAATAATTATTTAAATCCATTAATTGAAATTGAAATAAAAAAACCTGTGGGTGATGGAGAAATTCCGAATACATATTTGAAAACACGATAAAAAACTGCATTAAGGATAATTATTGGTACTCATGAGACAAAAATCATGTTGACCAGTGTTACCTGAGACTTCTTCTGCCTTTGCACGGACTTCGTGTGTTCTTCATTTTGTATTTAATTTTACTTCACTTCTCTTGCTTTGATTTTCTATCCTTTGCTCCTCTTCGCAATTTTTATGGTACAAAGATTATTTGAATTGATCAATTACTAACTAATATCCGCCGCCGTGCGCTGCTGCGCCTAAATAAATATATTTTTTTAGTTGAATAAATAAAAATATTATTAGAGGTTAATTGAATTGTAGGGTAAGCATTCCGACGAACCAAATATGTCTGTTGCTAGTCAATTTTTAGATTTTGAAAAGGCCTATGATAGAGTCATATAGAGGAAAATATTGGAAAGCTGCCAAGTCCCCAATAATCTAATAAATGCTATAAAAAGTTTATATGAAACCACATTTATAAAAGTAAAGTTAGATCATGGGAAAATAACAGATAAATTTGAAATTAACCAAGGTTTAAGACAGAGATGTGGACTATCTCCATTACTGTTTATTCTATATCTAAATAAAATTGTCCAGGAGTGGAAAAAACTAAACCCCCAGGAGTAAAAATATGTAGAGGAAATCAAATACAAACAATAATCTTCGCAGATGATCAAGTACTTCTAGCGGAGAATGAAGATGATTTGCAGAGATCAGTGTTTAAATTGCAGAATACCCTGGAAAAATACAACATTAAAATATCTGAAAATAAAACCAAATCCATGGCAATCACTGGAAAGGGACTTTCGAGAGTAAAAATAATAATAAATAATAAACCAATAGAACAAGTAACACACTTCAATTATTTAGGTAATAATATATCACAGTTTCATAATCAAAAAGATGTGGAAACAAATTTAGAAAAATATAACAGATTAAATGGTATAATTAGGAGAATTTTGGAAAACAAATGAGGAAAGAAATCCAATTGAGATTTCATAATGCCATAGCCAAACCGGCTCTATTATATGGAAGTGAATGCTGGACACTTCGAGTAAAAGATAAATCCCGCATTAATAGTTCACAAATGAGATTCCTCCGATCACTAACTGGAGTAACATTAAGGGATAGAATGAAAAGTGATGAGATAAGGATGCAGTGGAATAGTAGGGAAATGGTTGAACATATACAAAATTATCAGATTAAATGGTTCCAACACGTCCAGAGAATGTCAAATTCCCGTTTACCAAGATGATTTACCACCTCAACCCTAAAGGCAAAAGAGACCTCGGAAGACCCTTCAACCGATGGAAAGATCAGTTTTTGTAGTCGCAGAACGGGCATCATCACCCAATACTGCATTCGGAAGAAGAAGAAGAAGCAGCTAGTCAATTTTTAATTTCGGATTTCAGGTAAACCCTCACTTCCAATTGTCGTATGTCGCTGAGTTTTGGACAATACCTAGCTCTGTATATTTTAACAGCATGTATCAAGCTTTGTTTTGAATCATGGACAATTGCGACCGTTAGAACGATTTTAAATTTTCGTTCCAGGTGAACTTCTACGCATTATAGGTCTAGAGAATAAACAGATAGCGGCTAAACACTCGCTTGTAACTGGAAACCTGTATGTACAAATTTTCACGAAGATCTGTTTAGCGGTTTAGAAATGTACAAATCACAAGTATACCCAGACTGAATTTATATACAGAGTGTTGCAAAAACACCGATAACGGAGGTGAGGTAGTGTATTGAGATATGTTGATCACTTTTTAACCCTGGAACCTGATGATTAAACGTTGCATCAATATTCCTGATTGTGGGGTCACAGTGACCCCTCATATAATTTTCCATTTAAAACGTGTTTATTTTAATAGGATTGATATAAGGTTTTCTACTTTATCACATTATGCATTGTAGTAAATTAAACGTCCATATTTAATAGCATTAAGCAGACCAATGAGGTTCAGGGACTACATAACTTATTAACTATATAACTATCTCACATTGTAAACACGCCAGATCAGTGAAATGCTATTTTGACAGTTCACTACATGAAGCACAAAGGAGGGGCCTGTGATCATTCCACATGGGATTATTGCAGTCCACACATTCCATAGCTAACTTCGTATCTTTTTTCTAGGGCAGAAATTGTATATTTTTCTTCCACTGAAAGCTACAGCTTCTGTCATGTTGTTGTGCACCTGTTTCTTTTGGACCGCAGGAATGTTAACTGACCCAAACCTTCTGGCAGCACTATGGTCCAGGAGTCGACTCATCTCTAACGGAAATGAGAACTAGACGCTTCGTTTGGGGGTAAAGGCGGCCGCCATGCAGGGTTGGCAACCCGGCTGATATCAAGTGCCGATTGTCCGGAAAAAGTGGGAGCCTTAACCTCCTACTACACCAAGGGCTTCTTGAGGCCTGTAGTGGGATCACTTTACATTACTTCACTTCTGTTTACGAGTTCACTTATTTCATCACTTGTGAGCCAGTTACTTGAAAATGCCATTATATAAATAAAATAACATAAAAAGTAAGAAATTACGGTTTCACTAACATAAATAATTACTATATAATTGAAAGACTTGACAGTTACATCATATTTATAGGAAACCAGATATAATAGGAAGAGTTAAGTCACATTGACTGCGATGGGCAGGACATCTGGCACGAATGGGAGAATGAAACAGGGCATGAAGGCTTCTTATAGGAAAACGTCCGATAGACAGACCAATAATGAGCTGGGAGAATAACGTCAACCATGATTTGAGGGAAGTAGATTATACAAGGATTATTGGAAAACATTATCTCAGGATAGGGATGTATGGAGAGCTTATGTCCGCGCGGGTATGTGGTTACGAGTTCAATAGTGTAAGTGAGTTAATTAGTTATTGGAATTTTGTTTGTATTTGCAGTGTGCCCGAACGCTTTTTCCTCTAAACACATGATGGCATGCTCTAGTACAAAAGTGAATAGTAGATGAGATAGTGCATCGCGTTGCTCTAACTTACAGTGAATTCAAATAGTATCTGAAAAGTAATTGCCTATCCGCATCCTACTCTTTCAGACATTTAGACAGTTTCGAATATGTCTAACTTTTTAAGATTTCAGATGTTCAACAGGAAACGATTTTCTTAAACAAAATAATAAATTTACTGAATTCCTTTTCTTTCATTTTGATCCAAATTCTTTAAAAATATAATAAGTTGTTTATAAAGTATTATGTAATTTTGACGTGGATTAGAAACCATGCTCTAGTACAAAAGTGAATAGTAGAGGAGATAGTGCATCGCATTGCTCTAACTCACAGTGAATTTAAATAGTGTCTGAAAAGTAATCGCCTACCCACATCCTCCTCTTTGTGACATTTAGACACTTTCGCATATGTCCAACTTTTTAAGATTTCAGATGTTCAACAGGAAACGATTTTCTTAAACAAAATAATAAATTTCCTGAATTACTTTTCTTTTATTTTGATCCAAATTCTTTAAAAACATAATAATTTGTTTATAAAGTATTATGTAATTTTGACGTAGTTTAGAAAACTGTAATATGATGATAAAATTAATACACAAAGACAAATGCGCTTAAGTGCAGTCATTTTGCATTTTATAAGAAAAGCCTTCAATTATGATTACTGTAGCGTATATCTGGCTTGAGGTAGAAATGACGACAGGTACAGTTTACCCATTCAAGCGAAAGGAATCCAGTAATTGCGCCAGTGCACATTTCAGCTCTTAGTTGACCACAATTAAATAACAATTGACGTCACACAAGTCCGTGTTTGTGAGTTAGAAACACATCCTCCTAACTCAATGGATTTTGCGGTGAACTGGTCTGTGTTAGCAGAGACGATTTCTCTGGTTTATATCAATTTGCCTGTTATTCAAGTATTATTTGTTTATTAATTAAATAAAAATAAAACGTAGTTTTATTTGATTTTCATATTTATTATATAATTCAGTGACAGCTGTTTCGGTACACTGTACCTTCTTCAGACATGTTAACAAATTATGAATTGTGTTCCAACTGATCTAAGCAACAATACAACAATATTTATTTAAATTTTTAAATTTAACAAAGGAGATTCATTCAAATCAAGTTGAGAATTTGACAGTTTTTTACTACTTTTAATTTTTTTAAATTTCTAGCCTCCAAAAGATCAAACTTCATACCCTTATCACAAATTTGTAAAATTTCAAAATTTGGATTGAAACAATGATTAAATTGGAATAGGTGGTTAGCATATTTTGAATTTTCTAAATTTCTGTTATATGCTCTCATGTGTTCATTTTTCCGAGAGATAAAAGGGTTACCAGTTTGTCCTATATAGACATTGTCACATGTGCCACACTTCAATTTATATACACCTGATAATTTTTCTTTTTTTGTTTTGGTCTTATTGTTTTTATTATATTTTGTACAGTTTTATTAGTTTTAAATGCCACATTAATGTTCAACTTATTAAAATGTTTAGATATTTTATTTGAAAGTGGGCCTATGTATGACATTACGACATATTTCTTTATGTTTTCTTTGGGTAAAGGAAAAACTTTGTTAATTGCTTTTTTGTAATGAACCTTCTTAATTAAACATTCTATAATTTCAGGGTCGTAGCCATTATTAACAGCCAATTGTTTAATAATATTCAATTCATTATTATATTATTTGTTTGTTATTCCTTGAACATTCCATGTACCCAAAAGAATTTTCATTTTTCTTAGCTTCAGTCTTTTATAATTAATTTCTTCCGACATCGAGGCTTTGAACTTTTTAACAAATAGTTGTTTTAGTGATGAATAGGGAGCTGGTGTAATGCATCAACGTCCAACCTGGAGGACCAGGTCATTTTTGTTCGGGGTATTCATCCTCTAACCTTTAACGAACCAACGCAACTTCAATCTACAAGGCAGAAGATGTACAGTTCCTTCATTCGAAGGACTCCTTCTCCCGTGTATCTGCCGTTGAGGTCTTCACCGTAACTCTGGCAAGGGGCCCTCACAAGGTACTCTCAGCTGGGCAAGCTGAACGAAGGTTTGTTTTACGAGGTGACAACTAATGACAGTTGAGGGAAGTTTTGAGGAAGTGGCTGAATTCAAATACCTAGGAACAATAATCACAAATAGGAATGAGATACACAAAGATAATAAATATAGCTTCAATTCTGGAAATGCGTGCTATTATGCATTACAGAGACTCTTAACTTTCCAACTCCTTTCAAAAAAAGTTTAACTGAAAACATATAAAACTATTATTCTACCAGTTATATTATATGGATGCGAAACATTGACCCCTACTTTAAGATAGGAAAGGTGATTACGAGTATTTGAGAATAAAGTTCTTAGGAAAATTTTTGGACAAAAGAGAGATGAACAGACAGGTGAATGGAGAAGACTACATAACAGTGAACTATATGGTCTTTATAGGAAGCCAGATATAATAAGAACAGTTAAGTCTCGTAGACTGCGATGGGCAGGACATATGGCACGAATGGGGATGAATGACGTGCATGGAAGCTTCTTGTTGGAAAACCAGAGGAAAAACGCCCAGTTGTTAGACCAAGAATGAGGTGGGAGAACAACGTTAACTATGATTTGAGGGAAGTAGATTATACAGGGTATGGTTGGGAAACATCAGCTCAGGATAGGTATGTATGGAGAGCTTATGTCCGTGCGACCATGAACCTATGGGTTCGATAGTGCCAGTGAGATAGTTAGGATGATGTAAGTAGATGTATGAGGAAGCTAGGTCTGGAAGAATTGGAATAAGAAGATAGAGAAGAATGGATAAAGAAGATAATTTAAAAAGCTTTGGGCACAGGAAGATGTAAACCAGTTTATAAAAAATCAGATATTAACAAAATAACTCACTGATTCTATCGAACCCATTGGTCCATGGCCGTGCGGAAATAAGCTCTCTTTACATAACAATCGGAGCTAATATTTTCCACTCATACCTGTGTAGCCTACTGCCCTCAAATCATGGTTAATGTTATTCTCCCACCTCATTCTTGGTCTAACAACTGGGCGTTTTTCCTCTGGTTTTCCAACAAGAAGCTTCCATGCACGTCATTCATTCCCAATTCGTGCCATATGTCCTGCCCATCGCAGTCTACGAGACTTAACTGTTCTTATTACGTCTGGCTTCCTTGCCTCCAGTCTCGAAGGTCGCTGGTTCAAATACGGCCGGGGTCGACAGATATTTTACGGTGAAAAAAATTAAGAGACAAGTCCTCCGAGAGGAATCAAATATTCCCACATGAACTCGGGACATCCCAATCCATAAATTTACTTGGTGCACGTCAACTTTAAAACCAATATTATCGCCTTTCTAACGCAAATACTTGTTTACTGTTTAGTGCAGGCTTACTGTTCTTAAACTCTTTAAGAATCGCTAACAATAAGAGAGTGGGTTATTGTTCTCTGAAATCTCTTTCTATCTGTGATGTACTATCGCCACTGTAAAACCTAATAATCATCATCAACATCATTTCCGTTAGCTCCTGGCTGAAGCGTAGGGCCTTAATGGAATGTATCCATTTAGCTCTACGATCTGCCATCCTCTTCACCTCCAACCAGGTTTTTTTTTTTTTTTTTTTTTCCATTTCACGTATTTACCTTTCAACAGTCCTCTTCCATGTTATTTTTGGTTTTCATCTCCTCCTTGAACCCTGAGGATTCCAGTCCAGTTCACATCTTTCTATTGCAGTTAAAACCCTGTAATGCTTGATTATCATTCTTCAATAATTTATATCTACATCAATATTGATTTCAAGTTTTCAATCCTAGTATATTCACCACTTACTCAATTAGGGTTTTAATTCAATTTAAAACAAAATATATCAGAGAATTTAGTATGTGAGATTATGTATATTCACTAAAACAAATTTAGAAAAATATAACAGATTAAATGGTATAATTATGATAAATTTTGGAAAACAAATGAGGAAAGAAATCCAATTCAGATTTCATAATGCCATAGCCAAACCTGCTCTACTATACGGAAGTGAATGCTGGACACTTCGAGCAAAAGATAAATCCCGCATTAATAGTTCACAAATGAGATTCCTCCGATCACTAACTGGAGTAACATTAAGGGATAGAATGAAAAGTGATGAGATAAGGACAGTGGAATAGAAGGGAAATGGTTGAACATATACAAAATTATCAGATTAAATGGATCCAACACGTCCAGAGAATGTCAAATTCCCGTTTACCAAAGATGATTTACCACCTCAACCCTAAAGGCAAAAGAGACCTCGGAAGACCCTTCAACCGATGGAAAGATCAGTTTTTGTAGTCGCAGAACGGGCATCATCACCCAACACTGCATTCGGAAGAAGAAGAAGACTAAAACGTGATCATATTATTCATTGCTAAACAGGATCGCAATATTGTAGGAATGCACCCTAGTGGAGAAATAATGAAACACATCAAACTGTATATTATAATCAACATTATAGTTAATTAATTTATTTTTTTTGTAAACAACTCAGTAAAATCAAGGAATATGTTCATTATTTGCTATATTCAATGTATTTGTTGGAGAGTCAGTCACTGCAAAATAATGCTCTTACCGTTGCAGAATATTAAAAAGAGGAGCTTTCTTTATGAATAAAAAAAAGCAGGAGCTGATAAAGAGAAATCGATAAAGAGCGAGGTGAAACACGACTGTCATTGGTTGTAAAACAAATTTTATTGAAACGTGATTGGTCACTGACTACCATTTGGGGCATAAGTTAAATATAAACAGTCTGCTCTAATTAATACTATCGAAATTATTTATCATAAGAAATGCCACGATTGATTTCCAAATTTATCTAGAGAATTTGGAAATCAAGAGTGACATTTGTTAGGGGTATTTAAACGAATATAATTATGCTGTTTACGCATAAACCATTATTTAACTATAGTTATTTTAAAATATTTATATATTTAATGTAAACGGCGAGTTTTGAAACACAATGAGAAATGATTGGTACGCTTCATTTCCTTCCTTTGTTCATCACTGCAACCAGATCATAATATTATTTATTTCCAAAGGATCGCAATATTGTAAGAATGCACCCTAGTGGGGAAATGTATAACCAACGTTATATGTATTAATTAATTTGATGTTCCTATGATGTAAATACGTCAATTATATTTTTCTGCAACGTCATTTCCTGGAAAATAATTCGTATAAGAAAGTGCAAGCAGTGGTTCCTTTTTTTGGTGGTATAATCAATTGTTACAAATGTTCTTATATTATCTATCGCATGCGCTTTCTGCTGACATTCATTCACTACATATACAATCTGGTAGCCGTATTTTTTACGGGGGTGTCAGTCACTACAAAATAATGCTATGACCTATTCAGAATGTTAAAAATGAGGTCCTTTCTTTATTATGATAAACTTAGTTGGTAAATTTTATGCGAAAAAGGCTGTGATTGTGTTGTAAATAAAAAATCATTGAAATGTGATTGGTCATTGACTCCCATTTGGGGCATGAGTTACATAGTTTTATAAAATAGGGAACGATTTTCCTATTAGATATTATCACCATCATTTTTCTTCTTCTTCTTCTTCATCTTTTTCTTCTACATCTTCTTCTTCAGTCTTCCATTATAGGTTCAAACCTGTTCTTTCTACAATTTTTGTTGCCTCATCTTAGCTCATCATACCATCGCATTCTTGGAGGTACATGTTGTCATCTGCCACTAGGTAGATTATCCATTGCAGTCTTGAACATTCTATAGCTGTCCATCCTGCATATATGCGCACCTCATTCACTATTATTATCATTATTATTATTGTTATTATCATTATCATCATTATCATTATCATCATTATCATTGTTATTATCATCATAATCATTGTTATTATCATCATTATCATTGTTATTATCATCATTATCATTGTCATTATAATCATTATCATTATTATCATTATCACCATCATCATTATCACCGTCATCATTATCATCATCATTATCACCATCATCATTATAATCATCATTATCATCATTATCATGATCAACATTATCATCATTATCATCATGATCAACAGCATCATCATCATGATCATCATCATCATCATGATCAACATCATCATCATCATGATCATCATCATCATGATCATCATCATCATGATCATCATCATCAGCAGCAGCATCGTGATCATCATGATCATGATCATCATCATCGTGATCATCATGATCATAATCATCATCATGATCATCATCATCATCATCATTATCACCATCATCATCATCATCATTATCATCGTAATCATCATCATCATCATCATTATCATCATGACCATCATCATCATCATCATAATCATCTTTATCATTATCATTATTATTATCATTATCATCATTATAATAATAATAATTATTATTATTATTATTATTATTATTATTATTATTATAGGCCTAGGTCTATGTTATTATCATTATCATCATTATCATTATCATCATTATCATTGTTATTATCATCATAATCATTGTTATTATCATCATTATCATTGTTATTATCATCATTATTATTGTCATTATAATCATTATCATTATTATCATTATCACCATCATCATTATCACCATCATCATTATCATCATCATTATCACCATCATCATTATAATCATCATTATCATCATTATCATGATCATCATTATCATCATGATCAACAGCATCATCATCATGATCATCATCATCATCATGATCAACATCATCATCATCATGATCATCATCATCATGATCATCATCATCATGATCATCATCATCATGATCATCATCATCAGCAGCAGCATCGTGATCATCATGATCATAATCATCATCATGATCATCATCATCATCATCATTATCACCATCATCATCATCATTATCATCGTAATCATCATCAATCATCATCATTATCATCATGATCATCATCAATCATCATCATAATCATCTTTATCATTATCATTATCATTATTATTATCATTATCATCATTATAATAATAATAATAATAATAATTATAATTATTATTATTATTATTATTATTATTATTATTATAGGCCTAGGTCTATGTTATAATTCAAGATATGACCTTTTTCGCGGAATAAGAGCATTAAACTAATATTTCGACATAATTTGGATAACGTCAAGTATACATTTTATTAATTCTTGTTTGAAGTCTTCTACTTGCAAGGAACCTGTTAACAATTGCATGTCGAAACCTACCTCGTTTTTTTTTCAGAGAAGCGCTGTGTTTTACCAACGGCGTGTCCAAAATAAATATCTGCCATTTTTAACTGAATGTCCCTGAAATCGAAACTAGAATCAAGCTACGGCAACCCACTTTACGGATCAGTTAAACTCCCTGCTTGAGTAAGAGCAAAGTGGAGTAAGGAGGGACTGTGTGGACGGCAGGTAGTGAGAGTTATCAAATCTACCAATTCCGATCTTGCATTACTTCCCTATAGTTTAAATAATAGACTTGGCGCAGGATTGTAATGCCTTACAGTTATAAACGGCAGATATTTTTTGGACACGTCCTTGGCGTATCATAAATCTTCATTCGAAAAAAATTCAACGTAGCTATAGGCATGCAATTGTTGTCAGTTCCCTTGTTATAAATTTTTAATGCCAGCAGGACGCACTTATATATCTAGTATTCTCTCTTGACATGGCGGAATTGTAAACCACTTATTTAGTTGCTGCGCCAGGATTTCGGAGTTATTTTACCCCCATGATATTTTCATAGTATACAAAGGTTTTTCCTTCATGTTAATTCGGCGCAAATGAACACACAGTTGTTGTTTAAAATCTTACTTAACCGTGTATCTCTTTCTACAAATTATGAGTGAAATTTTAATCACAATTTTCATTCACAATTAATCTCCTTTCAATGTTTATCTCAGTCACAATTATTCCACAGTCACTGATGAATCCGTTCACCACAGTTTCTCGTACACTTAACTTCTCGCTGTCCAACACAAGATTAACTGCTGTCTTGCCTTCGCCTCATTTATATAGGCGCGAACAACTTTCTAGATTTAGGTTCGAGACTCTTCGAACTGTAGAAGCCACTGGACACCGATTTTTCCCGAGAGGGGAGAGAGATGTTAGTGGAGACGCCCAGAATCACAACCCAAACATTTCGATGTTTGCGTGGGTCTTTCGACTCGCGATTCGCGACTCTTAAATTTATTCCGACCAATGCGAGACTACCATTCTCACCTTGTCCGCTATACGACGCGCAACAATATGTTAGGAGACGAATACTAAATCACCAGAAGAATCTTCAAACATAAACTTACTCTAAATCTAGAACATGGGTGACCTTAAGTAAAATTCTCCTTAACAAAATAGTCCTTTGTTCTGACCGGGAATCGAACCGGGGACCCCACGATCTGTAGTCAGTAGCTCTGGCCACTAAATCCACGAAGTTGGCCAGTTGTAGAAAAAATATAAAATATGATTATTTGTAATTTGAATGATGGTGGATAGATTTTAATGTCATACATTGTGCAAATATCGAAAATTTTATTCAGTAGCTTCTATATTGTGAAACCGAATACTAAATATAAACACGATGCAGGCACTCGATAGTTCAAAAATGCGTCTCGTATCAAAACAGATGGAATCCTGTATTTCCCGTACATGACGTATATCGCCCCACATTCCAGTCTGCAAAATCCGACACAAGTCCAGAATGAATAAAATCCTACATCCACACAATTAAATATTTTAAATATTAATAATTTTGTAGATCAGAGGGTTAGAGCAACAGGGTTCTATCTGTGATACATACTAATTTTTATTGTATTTCAAATTATATCGTATTTAAGGTTCATTTATATTCCTAACAACCATGTTTTGTATATAACTTATAACCTGATCTAATGTTTTCCAATCACCTCGTTTGTAATTTATCTCTCACATCATGATTATATTCTCAAATACTCGTAACTTTTCTCCACCCTTGAAGTATGATACCATGTTTCGCATCCATATAATACACTGGGAGAATAACAGATTTATATATTTTCAATTTATTGTTTCTTTGATTTGAGGGAGTCCACCGCTGTGGTCTCGAGGTAGTGTGCTGCCTTGTCACGCAGCGGATCCGGGTTCGATCCCGGTCGGGACAGTTTTTCTGGGTGAGGTTTTTATCGGGGTTTTTTCCTCACCTGTAAGACAAATGTCAGGAAAAATTTAAGGCCCAAACGGTCCCCGTAATCATATGGCCATCATCATCATCATCATCACCCTAATATTATCATCATCATCCTTCACCGGTGTGGAAAGCAACGGGAAGCTACCACACCTACAATTCCCTAATAAAGCTGCAAAGCATAGCATGAAAATGATATGATTGCAGTGAAAGACCCACCCTCGGGCAGAATTACTATGGATGGATGATTTGAGGGAAGTAGTTTATGCAAGGGTATGATTGGAAAACATTAGCTCAGAATAGGGATTTTGGAGAGTCATGAATCTAGAAATTTGACAGTTCCAATGAGTTAGTTAGTCAGTTAGTTGGTTAGTTACCAATAATATAGAGGTAGTGGTGGTTGTGATAGTAGGTATTTGAATTCAACCACTTCAAAATTTCCTTCATCTTTCATTAACTGTCCATTTACATTATACAATGTATTTCTATATGTTATCATATATTTAAAGTAACGGGAAGCTACCACACCTACAATTCCCTAGTAAAACAGCAAAGCATAGCATGAAAATGCTATGATTGCTGTGAAGGACCTGCCCTCGGGCAGAATTACTATGGATGGATCATATAATTATTTTTATTGCTGTTTACTTCCAGTCCAAATTTCTTAGTGTTACTCGATAGAGTGTGCGTGTCGGCTTTGAGTATTTACTGGCTCTCACCTAATAACACTGGTCAACATGATTTTTGTCTCATGAGTACCAATAGTTGTATTTAATGCAGTTTTTGCTCGTGTTTTCAATTTTTTTTCTGAATTTCTCTATCATCCACAGTTTTTTTAATTTCAATTTCAATTAATGGATTTAAATAATTATTTTTAATAAACGTTTTTTCGTCCATTTGTCCATTGTAAAATAAGACCAAATGAGCTAACTCAGGAGATTTCAGCTATGGAAAAGAGATATCAAGGCAAATGGAATCCTAATATGCTGGCCGATTATTGTTGTACCATCAAGAAGGATTCTCCACAGGCGAAATATAGCAGAAAATCGTCATTCCGTACTTTCTAGGTGAGTCCGAATGTTCGAATATTGTGTAGTTACGAATGTAGAAAATATTAAAGTGTTTGAAATTATAAATTCCTGTCTCTCAGAAACCTTGAGTGATGGAGAAGAACCGATATCATATTTGAATTCAGGAGAAAAAATACTATCGGAATCACATATTTTTCTTTCTGAGACAAAAAACATAGTTATTTTTTTTTGTTGCTCAGTGTAATAGTACATAATCAGTTTATAAACAGTTTATTAATACCATTGAATAATACCGTATATTCACATTATCTGAGTAGTGTTGTTTCTGAATGACGTTAGAAATGCAGAAAACTGTAGAAGACATGTTACGTGTTCCATTTTGTTGTCCGACATTAGCGAAGCAAACGGAAGGGTACAAAACTATTAAAGTTGTAATTAATTGGTGATACGACTGACAGATCCTAGTTAATGTGTTGTTGCTCCGCAAACATACCAACTGTCACAAACTTCCTCCGAGAGCGCAATATTATTCTCAACATCGTAATTTTCAAGCACAATTGCTGCCATTAATGGCGAGACACGTTCCGCCAGTAATTCTACACACAGGTCACACATGATTATTTACATTTATAACATTTTAGGTCGAAAAAAGTTCTGGCTATTCGAAACCTGGGTACCACCTGTGAGTAATCGATTGCATGTGAAACGAAAGAGGAATGAAATAGGGACTTGGAAGTTTCTTGTAGGAAAACCAGAGGAAAACGTCCAGTTGGTTGACCGTGAACGAGGTGGGAGGTTAAAATTAACCATGATTTGAGGAAGTAGATTATACAGGGAATGATTGGAAAACGTCAGTTCAGGTTGGGGAAGTATGGAGAGATTGTGTCCGCAAGACCATGAACCTACCGGTTCGATAGTGGCAAGAGTTAGTTATCGTCATGTTGGCGAAAGTGATAACCCACGTTCCCGCTAGAGTTAATTGCCAACATATATACTCGCATGGAAGGGATTCTATCTCAGGAGCCACCTACATTAATGGGCAAGTAATGGAGAGAAAATAGGCCAGTTAGTACACCTGATTAGTTTAACGTCCACTTTTTTCTTGGCGTAGGTTTGTGATAAGTTGGCTACACTGAGCAATGTCTACCACATATTTTACATTGTTCTAATGGTGATTTTAGGTTACTTTCAGCTCAACTACTCACTTCGTTTTGAGGCGTTTCTCAGTTTTTTAAATCAACGTATATATATATAATTCAATAGTGAGAATTCAACAAAAACTTAGAACAAAAACTTATGTCGATAGAAATGGATTTCTTGGGGAGAGCAGCAAGATGTTCAAAATTAGACAAAATAAGAATCACTTTCATAATAGAAAAAATGAATATTGGTTATTCAATAGTTGATCATATATACAGTATAAGCAATTACATTGGTATGGGCACGTACGACGAATGCAAGAAGAAAGATTGTGCAGGAAAACAATGGAATGGTGTGCACCTGGAAGGAGGAGAGGAAGAT
The DNA here is from genome assembly GCA_030220185.1 of Diploptera punctata. NCBI lineage: Eukaryota > Metazoa > Arthropoda > Insecta > Blattodea > Blaberidae > Diploptera > Diploptera punctata. Next base: position 441,336 of record JASPKZ010008066.1, read on the forward strand.
CTCGAACTCGTGGATGCAGGAAATAAGAACTGGAATGAGAGCAAGAGGACTGAAGGACATGGATTGGATGAGAGAGACGAGTGGAGAAGAAAATAAAACTTTAGAGGCACAGAAAGATTTGTGACCATTAAATGTCTGTATATAAATAAATATAAATAAATAAATAAATAAATAAATATAGATAGAGAGATATATAGGGCTACTAGTCGAAAGCGTGGTGGTATAGAGGTGTAGCGTGCTGCCTTGTTACTCAGTGCGTGCCGGAGTTCGATTACCGGTAGGCGACAGGCTCCTGGGTGAGGTATTTTTCGGGGGATTGTTCTACATGCCGTAAGACAAATGTCAAGGCACGTCGTGCTAGGGCCAAACGGTCCCCCGAAAATCAGCCGGCCTTCATTATCATACTTATCATTATCATCATCATTTTCCTCACGGTGTGGAAAGCAAAACCAGGAAGCGACAACACCGACTAATGCCCTAGTAAAGTAGCCAAAGCGTCCCGCGCCTTAGCCGAGCGGTTAAGGTAGGACCGCCTAGGCGCAGAGGCTACGGGACTTGCGCTGGTTCGCGGCTACCATGGGGGAAGAAATTTTCTCATGGTATTTCGGCCAGTATGGGACCGGTGCCCACCCAGCATCGTGAGGCAATTGGGTAGCTACAATAAGTAGCGGCTCCAGGTTGAGGAACCAGCTATAACGGCTGGGGGACCCGACATGCTAACCACATGTCACCCCTACACTGGCTGTTGATCATCTACCTCTGTGATTGACACATGTGGATGTGAAGGGCCAGCAGCCGGCTGGTAAAAGGGCAACCGCTGAAAAGTGGAAAGACCCTCAATCGGAAAGTAGCAAAGCATAGCATGAAAATGCTATGATTGCAATGACAGACCTGCCCTCGGTCAGAATTACTATGGATGGATATGCTATTAGATAATGCCCGGCGTGCACTGTTACGCCTAATTAAATTAAATCTGTGTTTCTATGTTTGGTTGAATGAATAAAGAGAAAAAATATTATAAATTTATATCCTAATTATTTTTAGATATCCTGTGCTAATTACCTGGGATTGCTCTGGTATCCACTTATCACGATCTTCTTGGCATCAATTAAATTATGATCATGAACAAATCCGTTTTAGGTCATGTGACCTGTGACGGCAAACCTAAAGAAGATAGTCTTGATCTTTCCACCGATGTTATGGTCTTTCTTGGTCCCTGTGTTCAGTTGGAGTATATTGCAACGCCAATTTTGGAAGTCTATTTCTTTCCATTCTTTTCAGAAAATTTTTCAATTCTTATTGGTATCTTTCTATATCTTCATCTAAACTTAGTACTTGAATGGTTTATTTTAGAAAGTAATATTTTGAGGTTATTTTTATCAACTTTTTTTTTGAGTCTGTATTCAACTACCTCAATTTAATGTTGATTTGTTCTCGAACACGTTTCGAAATAATCTTCTATATTATCTTCATCTTGGCCAGAGAGATAAGTTTTATGTTGTAAACCCTGGATGTCGATACCAGCTCCCTCTTCCGGCTGGCCGAAGAACCTCCATACAAGGTCACGTTCAGCAGGAATTTCGAAATTCATAACTCAGTTTTTGTTCTTCTCAAAATAATTTTTTTCTCAAATGGTGAATTCCTTTGTATTTTCTGTTATAATAATTTAGTGTTCTAATTTATATTGTTGTGTTTTTCGGCCCAAACATGGTACTCCAAGTTTTTCTCTGATAATAGTGTCCCTTTGATTGTCCAGTCTATTAATTCCTAACAGTGATGCATCAATCAAATGAACTGGAAGACAAAAATGGTTATTGTGAGATATCCGTAAAATAAATCGGCTGTCGAAAATTTTTTTTAGAATAATTTGAGATATTCAATTCTGTGTACATTAATTTGGTCTATATGTTATGGTTTAGGCAGCGTAAACCATTGAAACGTCCAAAAAGCAACTTTTTTAGTGCACCGATGCACTTTTTCTTTTTTAGCTTTTACCCTAGAGTACGTACGGTAATATGTTATATACGTTATTTTTCATAAGTAATGCCACGAGTGATTTCCAAATTATAGATAAATTCACGACACGAAGTGAGGAGTGAATTTATCTAGAGAATTTGGAAATCGAGAGTGGCATTTGTTAGGACTATTTGACGAATAAAATTAAGCTGTCTCCTCACAAATGATTATTTAAATATAGTTATTTAAAAATATTTACATGTTTAATGTAAACGGCGGTGTTTCAAAACAAATGAGAGACGTTTGTTACGCTTTATTTATTCATCACTGCAAACAGATCATATTATTTATTGCCAAAGGATCGCAATATTGTAAGAATGCACTCTAGTGGAGAAAAAATGAAACACATCAAACTGTTTATAATCAACATTATGGGTTATTAATTAATTTCTGATGTCCTATGATGTAAATTATATTTTTCTGGAAAGTTAATTCCTGGGAAATAATAGTCTAAGAAAGCGAAGACAGTGGTTTCTTTTTATTTTGGTATAATCAATTCCTATGAATGTTTTTGTATTATATTCCGCAAGCGGTATCTGTTTACATTCGTGCACTATATATACAATCTGGTAGCCGTATTTCTTCTAGAGTCAGTCACTGCAAAATAATGTTATGACCTATGCAGAATGTTAAAAAGGAGGAGCTTGATTTTAATATGATAAAATTAAACTGGTAAAATCGAGGTGGAAAACGATTGTGATTGGTTGTAAATCAAAATTCATTGAAACGTGATTGGTCATTGACTCCCATTTGGGCATGAGTTAAGTAGTCCCATAAAAATTCTCTGCATGATAGAAAAAAAAACACCATTCAATTCGGTGAAGTAATTTTTCAGTCTGTAAAGGGCAAACAGACTCCTAGAGATTAATTTATACATAAATATTTCACGTACTGGTAAAAGGAATTGTGTTTTCCCCCCCTAATTTCTATAAGTGATACGGTAACAAATAATCCCCCTTTTTTTCAGAACTGACTTTTTACATAATTAATATGAGATGTTAGGCCTTTTCTCGCTGTCTAGGCCTGTCGCGGTTGGAGTGCTTTTTGTGGAGATACACTCAGAATGACCCAAGAATGTAGGTACAATCGTGAGAAACGAAAACTACACGTTGGCAGGGTTATGCTGTAATGTGAAATGCATTCCAGTGAAATATTTCATCTCCTCTGCAGCAAGCGCCATCCCAACACTTTTGTCAAACGAATAGTAGCATTAGCAAAGCCTGGATTGAATCCATGAACCTTGCATACAAGGGTGAATGCACTATTCCGATATCACCAAGGACTACCTAATCGAATGTTATTAATGTTGTAATGCTGCGTTGAAATCTACAACCACAGACACACGAAAAAGCAAACAATTTATATCCCAAATGGAAACATCAGATACGTAATAAATGACAAGTTCTTTTTTTAATAAAAGTATACTCGAATTCCACGGTCCTTGCCTTTCTATTGAGTTTCCTTTACTGTTGCCGGGGAATAGCAGTGACCAAGTTGTTTTTGTCAACGTTTCCTATTCTTGTTGTGGTCTTCGTCATAGTTGATCTAAATTATTTTAAAGTGAAAAATATTATGTAAATTGATTTTTTGAGGCGTTCAGCTAGAATTTCCGGAATATATAAAATAAGAAAACAATTTTAGCATTTAAAGGACATGACACCTTAAGAGGAAAAATCATCATCATCATCATAGCATTCACGAATTTAGGCCATTTGTTGACCTGTTTCGGCCTCAAGAGGAACACCATCCAAAAGTCTTTTGAGTGGACGTCCTGGTCTTCTTCTCCCTGCAGGTTGATATCTTAACATTTGTTTGGGTATTCTGTGATCTTCCATTCGATGAAAATGTTGCATCCATCTTGACTTATAATCAGAAATTTTGTGTAATTCTTCTAAGATGTCTTCATTTTTTATAGTAATTGATAATAATTTTGAGCAAGTGAACAGTTTTAAATATCTAGGTTTTCAATTTATCATATGTTAAAACTGAAGATATTAATGACAAAATAAATAAATTTAATCTAATGTGTGGCACTATTAAGAGAACCTTAAAAACACAAGAAAAGAAACAAAAATTAAATTTTATGAAGTAATGGCTGTTCCTGTATTGATGTATGGATCAGAATGTTGGACGATCACTAAAAGACAATAACAAAGATTGGAAGCAGCTGAGATGAGATTTTTAAGAAATATAGCAGGGTATATCCTGCTAGATAACAAAATAAATGAAAATGTAAAAAAGAAACTAAATATTTTCAAACTTACAGACCGAATAATTAAATATAGGAACGACTGGAAAGAACATATTGATAGAATGTCAGAAGAAAGATTTCCAAAATCATTGCTAAATTATAAACAGCACGGAAGGAGAAATGTTGGACGCCCACACAGAAGATGGTCTGAACAATTTTAACAATTCTAGCTTTCATGAAACTGGAACGAGCCAACAGGCTTAATCCCTGGATGATGATGATGATGAAGAAAACAATAGAATGCCGAAACAGATTCTTCATTATAAACCACTAGGACGAAGAATTGTTGGAAGACTCTGTAAAAGGTGGATATACAATTCTAACATGAGATCGGAAAAGACCAGCTGGTCTAATCCTTGATGCTGCTGTTGATGATGATAAAATAAGAAAAAAGTGTAATTAAAATATGAATGTTCAACGACTAGATTGTGAGGGTTATACAATCTACTAATTTTGGGTGTTCAATTACTTCCCTATAGTTGAAATGAGATATTTGGTGCTGGAGTTTAGTGCCTTGCAGTTAAAAACGGCAGAGTTTTTTTTCGATATGACAACAGAATGCTTATCAGGAAAAAATCAAGCTATATTTCGGCATCAATTGGTTGACAGTTTTCTTGTCAGTAAACAGACTATACTGCATCAACTGGCGGAAACAATGACTTTAATAGAAAATCTGATACAATACTCAACCTGTTACCAACACATGCCTGCAAACATTTCCTGGAATAACGAACAGAAAAAGCAGAAGAAATTGACCGCGCTTTCTACAATATCCCAGCCACTACATAATTGAGGAATGGAAAACAACAGACCCAAGTTTTGACCAGCGCATCTGCAGCAGTAAAGGTTTCCATACCGGTAATAGTGAATGTGTTTGTGGATTCTGCAACTGAGTCCGCACGCAATAGGCTATCACCTGTTCGAGAATACACGAAGAACTCTCATATTATGGAAAGAACAAATGTCAATGTCTTTACATATAGAAATTATTTGAATATTTCCCATTCAGTAAATAAGAACGAGGTCTGGCGCGGCGTCTAAATACTCAGTGCAGCGCGTCTTTTTCTCTAGTTGCATATATAAACGTCATGAAATCTAATCAGTGGGATATAATGTACGTCACCAGTACATTTATACTATATATAAAACAGTTATTCTCCAAGTTATATTACATGGATGCGAAACAAGGACTCTTACTTTAAGGGAGGAAAGGAGGTTACGAGTATTTGAGAATGAAGTTCTTAGGAAAATTTTTGGGCCAAAAAGAGATGAACAGACAGGTGGATGGAGAAAACTGCATAGGTCCATAATAGTGAGTTGCATGACATATATAGGAAGCCAGATATAATAGGAAGAGTTAAGACTCGTAGACTGCGATGGACAGGATATGTGGCACGTATGGGGGATGAAAGAGTTGTATGGATGCTTCATGTAGGAAAACCAGAGGGGAAAACGTCCAGTTGGTAGAATAAGAATAAGGTGGGAGAATAACATTATCCATGATTTGAGGGAAGTATTCTATACAGGTGATGACTGGAAAATATCAGCTCAGGATAAGGATATATGGATAGCTTATGTCCGCGCGATCATGAAACTATGGGTTCGATAGAGACAATGAGTTATTTATTAGTTAGTTAGTACATTTCTACTATAACGTACGTATTTTGAAAGACACAACACTGAACTGGTTTGTACTTTCTCTTATCTGTTGTCAGTGCGAGTTTTTGTGCGAGCCTAACCCCAGCCCTTGGTAATAGCAAAACACGTTTAAAATTACACTGACACGATGATAATTGACTTACAATATTATCTTCTTCTTCTTCTTCCTTCCTTCCAAGTATTAGGCCAAGGCCTGTTACGATCCTATAGACAATTTTCCCTCCAGCGTTTCATAGGACGGTCTAGAGATCTTCGTCCTCTTGGTATATAATTATAAACAGCTTTGGAGATCCGATTTCAACTCATTCTTTCAAGATGGTGTTTCCAATTTAGTTGGTACTGTTTAATATATTCCAAAATACCAGACTCTTTTAACTTTACTATCTACCTCTCTTGGTTAACTCTTGTTTTTTCGACCCCAACGCTATTAGGGCATCAGAGGGCTAGGGAGTCTTTCCTTTCTTCCATTTCTTCTTTCCTTTATTTTATTTCTTTTCTTCTCCAGAAAAGCCCGACCAGAGGCTATAAGATGGCAGCCCCATCACTGATCTTGCTTTCCTTTGGCAAGCAACCAATCGAAGGGACTATTATTCTGCTTTCAAGTCTTATACGAGAATTTCCCGGAAGGATCAAACGTTGACGACCAAAGCATGAAAAAGGACAATTCTTACAATATTATAAAATATATTTATATAATAATAAAATATAAATAATAAAAATGAAATAATGTAAAAATTAAATCCATCTACTACATTTTGGCTTAATTTAACTGAAAACGATTAAAAATAAAAATAAAAACTTAAGTACAGAAATCACAAGAAGTTACTACCAATACCATAATAATCGTCAAAATGGCTGGTAGATGTTTTTTTTCCAGAGTCTAAGGAAAATGTCGAGGAAGGAGATGGTGGGAAATAAGACGCGTTTATGAGGGGAGGTGGGTCAGTGCAAGTTGAAGGGGAAAAGAAGCAGAGAACGAAAACGTAATATGCAATATGTATTTAAACAAATTGTTCACTGTCATTCTGGACAGCGTTGGACTGTCGTTGCTGCGAAGATAAGAAGCATGTAAAAAAATCACATGCTATTTTTTTTTAACTCGCATTGCAAACTGTTAAAATATGCTTATGAATAAATACATTTTGTGTAAAATTGCGTTTACTCAACGTCCTTACAGGCGAGTACCTTAACCAATGTTGATAAGTAATGCCACGACTGATTTCCAATTTATCTAGAGAATTTGAAAATCAATAGTGGCATTTGTTAGGACTATTTTAACGAATAAAATTAAGCTCTTTACTAAAAAATAATTATTTGAATACAGTTACCGGTGTTTTAAAATATTTATATAGTTAATGTAAAGGCCGATGATTGAAAACAAATTAGAAATGTGAGGTTATGTATATTCACTGCAACTCGATCATATTATTTACTGCCAAATAGGATCGCAATATTTTAAGAATGCACTCTAGTGGAGAAATAATGAAACACATCAAACTATTATAATCAACATTATAGTTTAATCATTTATATTTAGAATAAACAACTCAGTAAAAATCACTGAATCTATTCATTATTTGCTATATTCAATGTATTTGTTGGAGAAAAATAATGGTTTAACCTTTTCAGAATATTAAAAAGGAGGAGCTTTCTTTATCACAAAAGCAGGAGCTGATAAAGAGAAATCGATAAAGAGCGAGGTGAAACACGACTGTCATTGGTGTAAGACAGAATTCATTGAAACGTGATTGGTCATTGACTACCATTTGCGACATGAGGTAAATAGTCAGAAATAATACATTCTGAGTTTTGGAGCATATATTATATAACAAAAATCATGTTTAAACTATCATCTATGAGGCAAACAGTATTTTCTGCTGCGAGTGCATAATGAACTTGAATATAGTAGTAGTAGTAGGACTTTATTAGACAAAAAGTAAGATATTTACAATATTATTTACAAATATGGGTCGCACGGGCAGTAAGCCGTACGTGCTGTTGACAGTCCGTTACAATAAAGTAATAATTGGTACTAGTGTAAAGAAAAAAATAAACAAAAACAGCAATAACATTACAATTACATAAAGAAAACACAATAAAAATATTACATTGAATATAAGAGGTACCCATATTCTGATGTGGCATAAAAGAATAAAAATATTGAGCCTTACATTCGGAAAAATGTGGTAAAAGATAAAAGAATGCAATTTTTAAAAAGTATTATATTTGCAACGTGTACTAAATATTTCATTTAATGACTTTATGCATAATTAATTAATATTACTTACCAATACACATTCATTCGCTGCTTTGTTGTTCCCCTTTCTGCGATAGCCATAGTGAACGGACCTGAAATGATATCATTTTTTAATAGTTTCCCATTCTCCTATGTCAATAAATTTACTGCTATAGGGGCCTACACTAGAGGGGCCTACACTAGGGGGGGCCTACACTAGAGGTACCTACACTATGGGGGGCCTACACTAGGGGGGCCTACACTAGAGGGGCCTACACTAGGGGGGTCTACACTAGAGGGGCCTACACTAGGGTGGGCCTACAATAGAGGGGCCTACACTAGGGGGGCTTACACTAGAGGGGCCTACACTAGGGGGGCCTACACTAAGGTGGGCCTACACTAGGGTGGGCCTACACTAGGGGGGCCTACACTAGGGGGCCTACACTAGGGGGGCCTACACTGGGGGGCCTACACTAGGGGGGCCTACACTAGGGGGGCCTACACAAGCGGGGGGGCTACACTAGGCGGGGCCTACACTAGGCGGGGAACTACACTAGGGGGTCTACACTAGGGTGGGCCTAAACTAGGGGGTCTACACTAGAGTGGGCCTACACTAGGGGGGACTACACTAGGGTGGGCCTACACTAGGGGGGCCTAAACTAGGGGGGACCTACACTAGGGTGGGCCTACACTAGGGTGGGCCTACACTAGGGTGGGCCTACACTAGGGTGGGCCTACACTAGGGTGGGCTTACATTAGGGGGGCCTACACTAGGGGGGCCTACACTAGGGGGGCCTACACAAGCGGGGGGCTACACTAGGCGGGGCCTATTCTAGGGGGGGCCTACACTAGGGGGTATACACTAGGGTGGGCCTACACTAGGGGGTCAACACTAGGGTGGGCCTACGCTAGGAGGGGACTACACTAGGGGGCGCCTACACTAGGGGGGCCTACATTAGTGGGCGCCTACACTAGGGGGGCTACACTAGGGGTGGTCTACACTAGGGGGGCTACACTAGGGGGTCTGCACAATGGTGGGCCTACACTAGGGGGCCTACACTAGGGGGGGCCTGCACTAGGGGGGCCTACACTAGGGTGGGTCAACACTAGGGTGGGCCTACACTAGGGGGGCCTACACTAGGGTGGGCCTACACTAGGGGGCCTACACTAGGGGGGCCTACACTAGGGGGCCTACACTACGGGGGGCCTACACTAGGGTTGGCCTACACTAGGAGGGCTACACTACGGGGGGCCTACACTCGGGTGGGCCTACACTAGGGGGGCCTACACTAGGGGGCGTACACTAAGGGGGCTTCCACTAGGGGGCCTACACTAAGGGGGCCTACACTAAGGGGGCCTACACTAGGGTAGGTCTACACTAGGGTGGGCCTACACTAGGGGGGCCTACACTAGGGTGGGTCTATATTAGGGTGGGCCTACACTAGGGGGGCCTACACTAAGGGGGCCTACACTAGGGTGGGCCTACACTAGGGAGGCCTACACTAGGGTGGGTCTACACTAGGGTTGGCCTACACTAGGGGGGCCTACACTAGGGGGGCCTGCACTAGGGTGGGCCTACACTAGGTGGGCCTACACTAGGGGGGCCTACACAAGGGTGGTTGTACACTACGGTGGGTCTACACTAGGGTGTGTCTACACTAGGGTGGCTCTATTCTAGGGTGGGTCTACACTAGGGTGGGTCTACACTAGGGTGGGTCTACACTAGGGTGGGCCTACACTAGGGGGTCTACACTAGGGTGGGTCTACACTAGGGTGGGTCAACACTAGGGGGGCCTACACAAGGCTGGTCCTACACTGGGGGGCCAATACGAGGGGGGCCTACACTGGGTGGGCCTACACAGGGGGGCCTACACTAGGGTGGGCCTACACTAGGGGGCCTACACTAGGGGGGCCTACACTAAGGGGGCCTACACTAGGGGTGGCCTACACTAGGAGGGCCCTACACTACGGGGGGCCTACACTGAGTGGGCCTACACTAGGGGGCCTACAACTAGGGGCGTACTACTAAGGGGGCCTACACTAGGGGGGCCTACACCAAGGTGGGCCTACACTAAGGGGGCGCTACACTAGGGTGGGCTACACTAGGGTGGGCCTACACTAGGGGGGCCTACACTAGGGTGGTCTCGACACTAGGGGGGCCTACACTAGGGGGCCTACACTAAGGCGGGCCTACACTAGGGTGGGCCTACACTAGGGAGGCCTACACTAGGGTGGGTCTACACTAGGGTGGCCATACACTAGGGTGGCCTACACTAGGAGGGTCGCACTAGGGTGGTCCTACACTAGGTGGGTCTACACTAGGGTGGGCCTACACAAGGGGGTTGTACACTAAGATGGGTCTACACTAGGTGTGGTCTAACTAGGGTGGCTTCTAACACTAGGGTGGGTCTACACTAGGGTGGGCTACACTAGGGTGGGTCTACATAGGTGGGCCTACACACGGGGGCCTACACTAAGGTGGGTCCTACACTAGGGTGGGCCTACACTAGGGGGCCTACACTAGGCTGGTCGCCTACACTAGGGGGGCCATACACTAGGGGGCCTACACTTGGGTGGGCCTACACATAGGGGGGCCTACACTAGGTGGGCCTACACTAGGGGGCGCCTACACTAGGGGGGCCTACACTAAGGGGGCCTACACTAGGGGGGCCTACACTAGGGGGCCTACACTAAGGGGGCCTACACTAGGGGGAGCCTACACTAGGGGGGCCTACACTAGGGTGGGTCTACACTAGGGTGGGCCTACACTAGGGTGGGCCTACACTAGGGTGGGCCTACACTAGGGGGGTCTACACTAGGGGGGCCTACACTAGCGGGGGCCTACACTAGGGTGGGCCTACACTAGGGGGGCCTACACTAGGGGCCTACAAGTGGGGGCCCTGCCCACTAGGCGGGGCCTGCACTAGGAGGGCCTGCACTAGGGGGGGCCTACACTAGGGGGGCCTACACTAGGGTGGGCATACACTAGGGTGGGCATACACTAGGGAGGGTCTACACTAGGGTGGGTCTACACTAGGGTGGGTCTACACTAGGGTAGGCCTCCACTAGGGTGGGTCTACACTAGGATGGGTCTACACTAGGGTGGGTCTACACTAGGGTGGTTCTACACTAGGGTGGGTCTACACTTAGGTGGGTCTGCACTAGGGTGGGTCTACACTAGGGTGGGTCTACACTAGAGGGGCCTACACTAGGGTGGGCCTACACTAGGGTGGGCCTACACTAGGGGGGCCTACACTAGGGGGGCCTACACTAGGGTGGGCCTACACTAGGCTGGGCCTACACTAGGGTGGGTCTACACTAGGGTGGGCCTACACTAGGGTGGGTCTACACTGGGGTGGGTCTACACTAGGGTGGGTCTACACTAGGGTGGGTCTACACTAGGGTGGGCCTACACTACGGTGGGTCTACACTAAGGTGGGCCTACACTAGGGGGGCCTACCCTAGGAGTGGCCTACACTAGGGTGGGTCTACACTAGGGTGGGCCTACACTAGGGGGGCCTACACTAGGGCGGCCTACACTAGGGTGGGTCTACACTAGGGTGGGTTTACACTAGGGGGTCTACACTAGGGTGGGTCTACACTAGGGTGGGCCTACAATAGGGGGGCCTACACTAGGGGGGCCTACACTAGGGTGGGCCTACACTAAGGTGTGCCTACACTAGGGTGGGCCTACACTAGGGGGGCCTACAATAGTGTGGGTCTACACTAGGGTGGGCTTAAACTAGGGGGCCTACACTAGGGTGGGTACACTAGGGTGGGTCTACACTAGGGTGGGTCTACACTAGGGTGGGTCTACACTAGGGTGGATCTAATAATAATAATAATAATAATAATAGCTTTATTTTACCTGGCAGAGTTAAGGCCTTAAGGCCTTGTCTACCACTCAACCAGGTTCTACACTAGGGTGGATCTACACTATTGTGGGTCTACACTCTTGGGGCCTACACTAGGGTGGGCCTTCACTAGGGGGGCCTACACTAGGGGGGCCTACACTAGGGTGGGCCTACACTAGGGTGGGCCTACACTAGGGTGGGCCTACACTAGGGGAGCCTACGCTAGGGTGGGCCTACGCTAGGGGGGCCTACACTAGGGTGGGTCTACATTAGGGTGGGCCTGCACTAGGGGGGCTTACACTAGGGGGAGCCTACACTAGTGTGGGTCTACACTAGGGGGGTCTACACTAGGGGGGCCTACACTAGGGTGGGCCTACACTAGGGTGGGCCTACACTAGGGGGGCCTACACTAGGGTGGGTCTACACTAGGGGGGCCTACACTATGGTGGGTCTACACTAGGGTGGGTCTACTCTAGGGTGGGTCTACACTAGTGTGGGTCTACACTAGGGTGGGTCTACACTAGGGTGGGCCTACACTAGGGTGGACCTACGCTAGGGTGGGTCTACACTAGGATGGGTCTACACTAGGGTGGGCCTACACTAGGGTGGGTCTACACTAGGGTGGGTCTACACTAGGGTGGGTCTACACTAGGGTGGGCCTACACTAGGGTGGGCCTACACTAGGGTGGGTCTACACAAGGGTGGGTCTACACTAGGGTGGGTCTACACTAGGGTGGGCCTACACTAGGGTGGGCCTACACTAGGGTGGGCCTACACTAGGGTGGGCCGAAGAAACTCATTTTTGTATTTCGAAGTTGTAATAGCGCGGAAGGTTTGCGAATTATATACACAATAGAAATTAAAAAAATATATATAAAAATCGGTTGACATCTTCCGGTAGCGCAAAGGCTCTAAAATTTGACAAAATATGAAAAAAAAACTTAATTTTGAGATTATTTATTTAATTTCTTAATTAGATGTTTTCGTAATGCAAAAGTTTGTTACGTCTTCAAATAGAGCCTAAAAACATTATGTTTTAATTTGGTTTAGATCAGTTGATATCTTCCGGTCGCGCATATGCTCCAAATTTTGGCAGAATAATGAACAATTTATATTTTTACGCATTTTGGTATTTGATAAAAAACTTCCAGAGTATTGATTGTCAGATCCCACAGATAGACATAAACGTACTTAGCAAAGATATGCAATACGTACTTGATATTAAAAAAGAAAAAGAAATAATTGCAAAAATGAAGGTTTTTTTCGCATTTTGACAAAATTCAGAGCCTTTGCGCGACCGGAGGATGTCAACCGATTTTGATATATTTTTTTCTTTTTTAGCTATATAATTTGCAAATTTTCCGCGCTGTTACAACTTCGAAATAAAAAAAAGAGTTTTTTTGGCCCACCCTAATATACACACTGCATTATTTTATCATTCAATTTACATAGGTATACGTGATCGCATGAAGGATAGATCTCTTAAGTTATAAAATATCAAATTCATGTTTTAATTTGGCATAAAATTCTGTTCATTAAAAAATAATCTGATTTCTCACAAGGGAACTGTTAACCATTGCATGCCGAAACCTACCTTGAAATTTCTCTCAGAGTAGCGTTGTGATATACCGAGGGCGTGTCCAAAAAAAATCTGCAATTTTACTCTCAGGCACAGAAATCGAAGCCAGAATTCAGCATAGGCAACCCGCTGTACGGAGTAGTTGGGCTTCCTGCTTGAGTAAGAACGGAGTAAAGACAGGCGGATCGCGGCGGGGACGGCAGGTGATGAGTGTTATCCAATCCACCACTTCAGGAGTTGTATTACTTCCCTATAGTTTATGTCTTGCAGTTAAAAACGGCAGATATTTTTTGAACACGGCCTTTATACATCACAATGCTTCCCTGGAAGAAATTTCAAAGTAGTTTTCGGGTTTCAATTGTTGACAGTTCCCTTGTACGTATATAAAATGCCGTTTTTATAAGCAATTGAAGTTAAGTACATGAAAATTAGAAACTACCGGAAATTAGTTTTAAAAATTAAGGAGCATTTACAGCTGTAAAACTGATCAATTTTTATTGCGTTTGCAATTTATATGCAGGTTTTGTAATGCACTCAGCTCTTAGTTCAAAATTCATTCAAAATCGATATTCTCGACCCATTTTACCTCTTTTCGCTTCTCTACAAAAATACGGTTTGCTACTTTTCTGGTGATTTCCTTAGCACGATCACAAATGTATACACCATGTCCGGTACCAACACTATAAATAAGAAGTTGCTGTAAATAAAACACTAATGATACTATCGCAATATCTACTGTTCTAAAACATAGATGAACTGAAGGTTTAGGGTGACAACAATGGAATTACGTAATTTTAAGTTTTGCGGTGACAAGTTTGGATACTTACGAGATGTAATTTGGAAAAACAAATATCTAAAAACAGAAAGTAAAGTAAAAGTTTATAACACGTGTGTATGACCAATAATGACATATGGCGCGGATACAAGATGAGACACTAGCCAAATGAAACATCTCATGAGAACAGAAGAAATGAATACTTTAAGAGACACAGTAAACAAAACAAGACTTGACAGAGTCAGGAACCAGGATATGAGGGAGAATTTAATATCATAGATGTTGAGACATTTATTACAACGAAAAGGGAATGGAATGCCCACGTGGACAGAGTTGACGATACGAGGTTCATTAAAGCAGCGAAGAACCTACGTCCTAGAGCTAAGAGAGAAGTGGGCAGACCCTTCAAGAGATGGAATAAGATTTAATCATCATTAACATAGTGTGTGTAAATAAACAGGAATATGCGTGTAAAATAGAAGGAGGAGGAGGAGGAAAAGCGGTGACAAAAATTAAATTACGTATTTCATTATCTTTATTTTGACTATACGTTTTGTCGACAATGATGAAATTATGTAAATTCTCATAATTATTCGATTTGTTGTTTGTTTTGACATCTTCCAACAAGATGAAGCTCCCCCACATTATGGACGGAAACTATACTCTGGAATTGTTTTAAGTCGTAAAAAATAAATCAACTGTAACCGGGTTTTAACCCGACTAAATCTCATGTGAACATTTGCTGATTACCTTACAAACTTGCTGAGTTTATCTGTTTTTTCAACAAACTGCAATTGAGATAAATTTGGGTTAGGTGTATGTTGGCTACAAACACAGTTTGTTCGTTGTTAGTGTTGGGTAACCAGACCAACACTTTATGTTGAATTTCAGTTTCTCATATATTATAGTCTAAATTTGGTAAAAAACCAGAAACGGAAAGAGAACGAAATGCAGATACTGTTTTGGGATTATTCCAGAATCCAGATTCAGGTGGATATGTTAATTTACATAATTAGGGAACTACACCTTCTATAGGCCTTCTCAGAATTATTAGTTCATCATAAATATCCATCCACTCTGCCTGAACTAGTTCATTCTATCTAACTTAACGACCAAATCTAACTTAAGGCAAATTATGTTACATAACCTGAACTAGTAGCCTCAATGTTAAATGGTGTAATGCTTTCCAGAAATGACATGACAACTATGTAAGATGTAGAGTTGAACGTTGTTAGTAGAAGCCACAATAGAGAAAACAGGTTGGTAACATTACATATCCATCCATCCATAGTAATTCTGCCCCAGGACAGGTCCTTCACTGCATTTTCATGCTATGCTTGCAGCTTTACTAGGGAATTGTAGGTGTGGTAGCTTCCCGTTGCTTTCCACACCTGTGAAGGATTATGATGATGATAAAGATGATGATGATGGCCATATGAATTCGGGGACCGTTTAGGCCTTAGAGTTTTCCTGACATTTGTCTTACAGGTGAGGAAAAACCCCGTTAAAAACCTCACTCAGAAAACTGACCCGACCGGGGATCGAATCCGGGACCGCTGCGTAACAAGGCAGCACGCTACATCGAGACCACAGCGGTGGACTACATTAGATATAGTGAAAGATAATCGATATAGTTTCTAACCTGTGGCCCGTTTACAAGTATATTTAATAGTGTTACAATATCCCGAAGTTAACAACAACAACAATAATAACAATAATAATAATAATAATAATAATAATAATAATGAGTTTTTTTATTTAGCAGGCTTCACAATGTTTCACATTTTCCTGCCCCAACTAATTTATTATCATTCTTCTCCACATATCTCTGTCATTCCAATCTCCATCATCCAATACTTTTCCTCGCTATGGCCTATCAATACTAGTAAAATTCATATCAAATTCGATTGAGGTGAAGTCATATGATGAAAGTTAAAAATTAAATTTTACCTGTTGGTAGGTGACGTCCTCAACTTTGTTAAAATATTTTAACATAGTTGAGGACGACGGCACCTACCAACAGGTAAAATATAATTTTTAACTTTCATCTAATAATACTACATCATCAGCATAAACTAGCAGCTTATTAATACCATTGATTTGTATCAATCCATAAAGGATTGATGTGTTTTAGTACAATATTGAATAGTAGAGGAGATAGTGCATCACCGTGCTTTAACCCACTTTGCATTTCAAAACTATCTGAAACAATTTGTCTACACGCGTCCTACTCTTTGTGTTAGTTAGACCCATATGAAGATAAAATACTACACTGTCTTTGTAGAGAGTAAAGAAACGATATGCATTCCTTCATGGATATAGGCTGTTATCTTATAGAATTAGAAAGAGACAGTGGAACAATACTCGTTGAATTTAAATCGATATGCTCCACGATTCCTGACAGGACCAATTACAACTAATATAAAGAAGTGATCATCCTAAAGTAAAAGTTTTAACGTACTTCTATCGGATTGTGCAGGAACTGCCACAAATCAGTCAGCCATAATTTTCTTGCAATCATAGTGGACTGTAATATTCAAACAGATTGGCCGGTTTTTGAGAACATGCCAAAGACATACAAAAACTTGGGTTATAATATGTCATTGAAAATACATTTCCTATATTCCCACCAATGACTGCATGTGGCTACCAGATTTTATATATAGTGCACGAATGTAAACATATAGAGTTTGCGGGATATAATATAAAACATTTGTAGCGTTCCAGAAAAATATAATTTACATCACAGGACATCAGAAATTAATTAACAACCTATAATGTTGGTCATAAACAGTTTGAGGTGTTTCATTTTTTCTCCACTAGGGTGCATTCTTACAATGTTGCGATACTTTGGAATAAATAATATGACCTGGTTGCAGTTATGAACAAATGAAGCGAAATACCGTTTCTCATTTGTTTTCAAATGTCACCGTTTACATTAAATATATAAATATTTTAAAATAAGTATAGTTATATAATGATTTGTGAGTAAACAGCTTAATTTTATACGTTAAATAGTCCTAACAAATGTCACTCTTGCCAGATTGTATATATAGTGTACGAATGTCAGCAGAAAGCGCATGCGATAGATAATATATAAACATTTGTAACAATTGATTATACCACAAAAAAACACTGTTTGCACTTTCTTAAACGAATTATTTTCCGGAAAATGACGTTGCAGAAAAATATAATTGACATATTTACATCATACGACATCAGAAATTAATTGATACCTATATCGTTGGTTATAAATGTCTCCACTAGAGTGCATTCTTAAAACATTTAATCCTTTGGCAAAAATTATATTATGATCTGGTTGCAGTGATGAACAAAAGAAGCAAATGAAGCGTACCAATCGTTTCTCATTTGTTTTCAAACATCGCCGTTTACATTAAATTTATAAATATTTTAAAATTACTATAGTTAAATAATAATTTGTGAGTAAACAGCTTAATTGTATTCGTTAAATAGTCCTAACAAATGCCACTCTTGATATCCAAATTCTCTAATAAATTCAGTCCTCACTTCGCTAGTCGTGAATTTATCGATAATTTGGAAATCACTCGTGGCATTACTTATGATAAATTACCAATTAGATTGTATATGTAACTGTCACAAGATTGATGATTGGGGCAAGAGGCACTATACCAGGATTCTTAGCTAAATTTTGGAATTTCTTAGATTTTGACAGATTCTATCTTTCTAAAATTGTCATCGCTGCCGTTAGAGGATCAACTTCAATTTTATGAAACCATCTTTACAAAATTTCTACTTTCTAGAGTATACTTCAATTACAATTTGAATTTTTTTAAATGTATTTACAAAATGTATTTCAACTTTTATAATATTCATGATGTGTTCCGTTGAGGTTTATTCAAGATTAATATAAAATTATAGAATATTCACTTGAAAGGTCCGTCTCCTCAACTTAATTAAGTTGAGTTGAGGAGACGGACCTTTCAGATGAATATTCTATAATTTTATATTAATCTTAAAATGTATTTCATCAACTTCGAAAATTAATTGTCTGTATCACTTTGTCCTTGTGGCAATCTCTAATGAGGAAAGTTTTATGTAATAATAAATATATAAATATTTATCCCGGAAATGTAAGGGTTAAGTTTAGATTTAGATATTAGTTTGTATAAGTTGGGATAACACACGCGTGCGAACGAATTAGTTATTGTTTCAAGAGATATAAATTGCGGTTATGAAAAACCGCAGTTTTTGTCTTAAAGCTACGATGTGGAATGAACCCGCTTTTTCACACGACAGCCTTTGTCGATTTTCCCTTATCCTACTTTTATCATTTCCACATTTTTTTTCAGATTCTGTCCGCCACATTTTTTTTAGACACGAATCTATATTAATATTCCTCCGTGTTTGGAATCTCCTCTCTGTCGTCACTGCAGCTGCCTCTATACATTTTTTATTCATAACTTGTCCAAAATACGAGCAACACCAATAGAAACTAACATATCTTGTATTCACTGTAAATAATAAGTTCTATATTATTGTATGTTTTTTTCTTTCCCTAACATTTCTGCAAAAACAAATTATAAAAATTTTGTTGCACAAACCTTTAGATTATTTTCCGGAATTAACTTACCTCTAACATTCTGCGTGCCACGTATTGAACCAATTTTTAATAATTTTTACATATTTCCACAAAAAATAATAAACGGAGAATAATAAAAATATTTACAGCACCAGAAAATGTACTATTCTTTTGATACATGTGCCTAAATTCTAAACAACTGTTAGATCTAAACATACAGTAGTAGATAACTAGGATCCAAATTACACAATGAATTAATTAGATCCCATCCAGAGCTAAGCAAACTAAACACAAATATTTAAAAAGCAATTTAATTAATTGGTTCGATCCCCGGTCGGGACAGTTTTTCTGGGTGAGGTTTTAATCGGGGTTTTTCCTCGCCTGTAAGACAAATGTCAGGAAAACTTTAAGGCCCAAATGGTCCCCGAAATCATATGGCAATCATCATCCTTATCATTATCATCATCATTCTTATCATTGTCATCATCATCCTTCACCGGTGTGGAAAGCAACGGGAAGCTACCACACCTACAATTCCCTAGTAAAGCTGCAAGAATAACATGCTAATGCTATGATTGCGGTGAAGGACCTGCCTTCGGGCAGAATTACTATGGATGGATGGATGTAAATATTTTAAGATTATAAACAAGTAGTAACTTATTTTGCATTTTTTTTTATTTCTAATGTCCTTAATTAAATTAGTGGACGCCCAGCGGTCCTAATTCGACCATAATTAATTATATTTTTAAGTTTGTCACAAATAAGTCATTATGCATTTATTTTCTATTTATTTTAAAAATATGAAAGTTAGGAAATATGTGATGTAGCTTGGCTAAGCCATATTCCAAAAGCAATAACGCGTCATTTAACATTTGTATACTATCTATAGCCTATTATCTAAATTTGCGTTAGGCCTATTATTATGTGTGGGGGAATATATGTCCCTTCTTCTTTGTCTCTCACTCCGACCCGTCAATGTTCTATGTCTAGGCACAGTGGAAATATAGATATACAAGAATGTAATGAAATTACTGAAACCAAGATTAGACAGGGTTTAATTTAAATTTAAATAATAAAATGTACTCACTCTTTTTAAATCACTAATAATACATACGTGAGAGTAAGTTAATTCGCATTGCTGCTGCAAAATTTTCTTTTTGCAACAATGCACTTTCAGTACGGACGTAAAGAAATGACTGAGTAATACACATGAATTCCTTAGAGACAATTTTTTTTAATTTAATTTATTTGTAACATATATTATACATAATTTTATTTTTCAGCACTCCTCTATATGAACTTTAATTATGCCGAACTTCACACTCCTCTGTGCGCGAAATGTGCTTAAAGAGGGACACAAACATTTTTTCTTCGCGTATTAATATATACATTATTCAGTATGGTATTAATCTATTCTATTTTGTTTTGTTTATTTTATCCTTTGTATTTTTTGTGTCTCAATTATATACCTTGGAATATATTCTGATTTCTCTTTAACTAAAATTTTGTATTAATTAAATAAAAATAAAACGTAGTTTTATTTGATTTTCATATTTATTATATAATTCAGTGACAGCTGTTTCGGTACACTGTACCTTCTTCACACATGTTAACAAATTATGAATTGTGTTCCAACTGATGTAAGCAACAATACAACAATATTTATTTAAATTTTTAAATTTAACAAAGGGGATTCATTCAAATCAAGTTGAGAATTTAACAGTTTTTTACTACTTTTAAATTTATTAATTTCTACAGCCTCCAAAAGATCTAACTTCTTACCCTTATCACAAATATGTAAAATTTCAAAATTTGGATCGAAACAATGATTAAATTGGAATAGGTGGTTAGCATATTACGAATGTTCTAAATTTCTGTTATATGCTATCATGTGTTCCTTTATCTAAAACTAAAAAAAAATTAAGGTGGCATTTAAAACTAATAAAACTCTACAAAATATAATAAAAAACAATAAAACCAAAACAAAAAAAGAAAATTTATCAGGTGTATATAAATTGAAATGTGGCACATGTGACAATGTCTATATAGGACAAACTGATAGACCTCTTATCTCTCGGATAAAGGAACACATGAGAGCATATAACAGAAATTTAGAAAATTCAAAATATGCTAACCACCTATTTCAATTTAATCATTGTTTCGATTCAAATTTTGAAATTTTACATATTTGTGATAAGGGTAAGAAGTTAGATCTTTTGGAGGCTGTAGAAATTAATAAATTTAAAAGTAGTAAAAAACTGTTAAATTCTCAACTTGACTTGAATGAATCCCCTTTGTTAAATTTAAAAATTTAAATAAATATTGTTGTATTGTTGCTTAGATCAGTTGGAACACAATTTATAATTTGTTAACATGTCTGAAGAAAGTACAGTGTACCGAAACAGCTGTCACTGAATTATATAATAAATATGAAAATCAAATAAAACTACGTTTTATTTTTATTTAATTAATAAATATGGATTTTCATCAAGTAAACACCAACTCAATTGATTATTTAAAACTTTGTAATTTATATTTTCTACATGTATAAAATTCTGCATCTGAACTGTACCGGAGAACGAACACTTGACCATTCGGTTGCCAATAATTAAATGTGTACAATAATTAATCTATAATAAAATATATTGTTTTTCTTTGTGTATAAATCTGAAGAGATTTAAAAATATCAGGAATTGTCTAGGAGAATACTAGTAATAAAAAATATTCTAAGAAAACTATATAAATCAGTTAAATTTTCATCATCACCATCATCATAGAACATTCACGAATTTAGGAAATCTGTTGAACTGTTTCGGCCTCAAGAGAAACACCATCCAGAAGTTTTTTGAGTGGACGTCCTGGTCTTCTTCCTGCAGGTTGATATCTTAACATTTGTTTGGGTATCCTGTGATCTTCCATTCGATGAACATGTTGCATCCATCTTGACTTATAATCAGAAATTTTGTTTTCTGAAGGTTCCATGTGTAATTCTTCTAAGATGTCTTCATTTTTTTTTGTGATCTAGTAGTGTGTATCCTGCAGTCCTCCGAAGGTATCTCATTTCAGCAGATCTAAATCTCTGTATATCCTTCTGTTTCAACGTCCATTCTTCGCTACCACACAAAAGAGTTGGAAGAGCCAGTGTTTTATACACTTTTAGTCTTGAATATTTTTGGACTAACTGTGGCTTGAAGATAGAATTTATTAACCCTAAAATTCTTAAAAATTTAGGTTTTTTAAAATTAGACTTACATTTCCATTAATGAAGAAATCACTAAGAAAATGTTGATGTTTTCACCTAGGCCAGCCCAATTTTTTTTCCTGGTATAGCTAACTAACTCACTCACTCACAGGCAATTTCGAACACATGGCATCATGATAGCGAGAGCATAAGTTCTGCATACTTCCCTATCCTGAGCTGTTTTACAATCATTCCCTGTATAATCTACTTCCCTCAAATAATAATTAATGTTATTATCCCACCTCATTCTTGGCCCACATACCGGGTGTTTTCACTCTGGTTTTCTTGCAAGGAGCTTCCATACCCCTAATTCACTCCTCATATTATTCTTCCACCTCATTCTTGACCTACCTACTTGGCGTTTTCCCTCTGGTTTCCTACAAGGAATCTCCATGCTCCTCTTTCATTTCTCATTTGTGCCACATGTCCTTCTCATCACAGTTTACGTGACTTAATTGTTCTTATTATATGTTTGTTCACAAAGATCAAGTAGCTTGCTGTTATTCCACCAACGATCTCCGCTCCAACCCCCCCCTATCATGCCAATTCATCTCTACTCATTCATTTCATAACCCCTATTACTCCATCTCATGTTGGGTAAAAAATAGTCTGGTTTAGCACACCACAAGTGTTTAAAATATGTGGTTTTGGTTATCTAATTGGATAATATTAATGTGCTTTATCATGACTCCGAGCCTGTGAGTCTAGTTAGGCAGAACAGGGGCAAAGGAAGGGTTGTAACATCTCCTCGAGAATTTAGGCCCAGCCCAAATAAATGGTAGTATGTGTCATGAATGTGAATGTTTGAAATTGTTGAATCAGAAAAACCTTAACAGATTAAATATCACCGTAAAGTATATTTCACCTCATACATTCCATAAATCGAAGATGGGTAATAATAATAATAATAATAATAATAATAATAATATTATTATTATTATTATTATTACTATTACTATTACTATTACTATTACTATTACTATTACTATTACTATTACTATTACTATTACTATTATTATTATTATTATTATTATTATTATTATTATTACTATTATTATTATTGGACGAATACGATAACTGGGGTTTGAAAATAAATTTGGAAGAAACATTTTATATGGGATGTGGAGCCGAAACCCGAGATTGATATTAGAAGATGTAAAGGGGTATATTAGAGGATGTGAAGAATTTGAGTATCTGGGAGTAAAATTATATAAAGAGGATAAACAAGAAAGTGATATTAAGAACAGAACAAAGAAAGGTAGAGCAATAACAGCAATGATGAATGGAATATTATGGAACGGGCATAAAACCAGGAAAAATAAGTTACAAATATATAATTCAATAGTGAGAAGTACTGTCACATATGGAGCTGAAGTTTGGAAATTCAACAAAAACTTAGAACAAAAACTTATGTCGATGGAAATGGATATCTTGAGGAGAGCAGCAAGATGTTCAAAATTAGACAAAATAAGAAATACTGCCATAAGAGAAAAAATGAATATTGGTTATTCAATAGTAGATTATATACGGTATAAGCAATTAAATTGGTATGGGCACGTGCGACGAATGCAAAGAAGAAAGATTACTCAGGAAAACAATGGAATGGTGTCCACCTGGAAGAAGGAGGGAGAGGAAGACCTCGAAACTCGTGGATGCAGGAAATAAGAACTGGAATGAGAGCAAGAGGACTGGAGGACATGGATTCGATGGAGAGAGACGAGTGGTGAAGAAAAATAAAACTTTAGGCACAGAAAGATGTGTAAACATTAAAATTCTGTATATAAATAAATAATAATAATAATAATAATAATAATAATAATAAATGAATTATAAATAAGTTTGCTGTGTTAGGGTCTTAAATCCCAGTCCCTCTTTACTGATATAATCTAAATCTAATTCAAATAACCAATCAGTCACTAAGCCACATGATGCTTTCTATAACAAGATCTGGACAGAAAATTCCGATGTACGGATTGCTCTCTCTTACCCAGGCCTACTGCAAAGAACATATCGAATAGATAGTAGATCCACGGAGAGCTGACAATATTAGAATTCCATCTGCGACATGGAAACAAGCCAAAGAGAATAATCATGAATCCTGGTAGCCAAATTAGGGAAATAAAGAGGTTAGATGAACTTGAATTGTCAATTAGTGTGACGATTTTGAATACGCTCTCCATGTATCTAGCAATGAACTCCTAGGACACATTAGAGCCTATATATAAGGTAACTTTGTAATATGTAATTAAATTCTGCTTTAGGTTTTTCTTATATTTTCATAATTCGATAACAAATTTTACTCGTTTTGACGTGAATACGACTTTAAATTGCGTCCAATTTGAGGCAATTTAGAAAACTGATAACTAAATCGGGGGATAGAGTTTGGTGTACCAGCTACATATCTATCATCCACATCCAAAATATAATTACACCACTCGATAAAGGATCATAGATTTCGTTACGTTGTTTGCGGGCCGTGACGTAATGCGCACGGCGGAGGAGGAAGTGCCGCCATTTTGAGGTTGTATCGCTGCGTCACAAAATAATGTTGGTTTAGTATAAATTTTGACTCAGACTTTCGTTTGAGTTTCAATCGTCAGATGTCGTCAAGATCTATCGATTGCGTATATAAAACGTTAGTGTGAAATAATTAGAGTGAATATATATGGTTAAAACTAAGAAATTGGGACTGGAAGTAAATATCAATAAAACCAAACATATGGTCACACATACAAATACATTATACAATGGAAATGGACAGCTAATGACAAATGAGGAAAATTTTGAGGAAGTGGCTGAATTCAAATATCTAGGAACCATAATCACAAATAGGAATGAGATGCACAAAGAAATTAAACATAGGCTCAATTCTGGAAATGCGTGTTATTATGCATTGCAGAGACTCTTGATGACCCAACTCCTTTCAAAAAACGTTAAACTGAAAATATATAAAACTATTATTCTACCAGTCATATTTTATGGATGCGAAACATGAACTCTAACTTTAAGGGAGGAAAGGAGATTACGAGTATTTGAGAATAAAGTTCTTAGGAAAATTTTTGGTTCAAAGAGAGATGAACAGACAGGTGAATGGAGAAAACTGCATAACAGTGAACTACATGGTCTTTATAGGAAGCCAGATATAATGAGAACAGTTAAGTTTCGTAGACTGCGATGGGCAGGACATGTGGCACGAATGGGGAATGAAAGGCGTGCATGGAAGATTCTTGTAGGAAAACCAGAGGGAAGACGCTCAGTCGGTAGACCAAGAATGAGATGGGAGAATAACATTAACTATGATTTGAGGGAAGTAGATTATACAGAGATGATTGGAAAACATTGGCTCAGGATAGGGATATATGGAGAGCTCATGTCCGTGCGGCCATAAATCTACGGGTTCGATGGTGCCAGTGAGTTAGTTAGAATATACATGGTGTTAAAGCAACAGCTTAAAATAAATAATGCAATGTCCAGCCTATACTCGTCAAAAAACCAAATCAAAATATAGAGATCGTATACGGTTGGAAATGGCTTCTCACGAGTAATCCAGTGATACCCATAAAACACCATATGATATAGTGAAACATTGCCGGAAATGTAAGAGAATGAAGGCGTTCGAGCGGATCAGCAACGGCGCCAGTTTATCTGCAGCTGGGACGGCAGAGCGTATGCAAGTGGGTGATGTAATCGCTTCTATATCAACGCCGGACTGTATTACCCGTTACGTACTCGTATTCACGTAAAACACTTGATCGTGTACATGACACAACCACGCCACGATTTTTAGCTAATTTCGAAGGACCAATTCTATCTAGTAGAAACCAAAAATTATAGACAGATACTCCCATTACAAATTTCTTCACAAATGGATTCATGTGGTGTCACACAAAAAATCTAGT
The DNA here is from genome assembly GCA_030220185.1 of Diploptera punctata. NCBI lineage: Eukaryota > Metazoa > Arthropoda > Insecta > Blattodea > Blaberidae > Diploptera > Diploptera punctata. The sequence goes on from JASPKZ010008066.1 coordinate 467,407, forward strand.
AGAATTAAGTCCGGAGATCATAGAGGGCATGAAATTGGCCCTCCTGGCCTATTAATTTCTAACTGAAACATCGATCTGATATATGAGACCAATGTGGACACTGCAGAAGATCATATTGCACGAGTTATATTTAGATAATTCAGAGAAAAATTAGTTTAAACAATTGCTGTAGGTTTCAAAACAATGAAAACAGTTGTATGATCCGTCACCAGATAGCAGTAGTTGACAGCATACATTTGTGTCTTTCTGCCTTTCCAAAGTAGGGCCCAATAACATGCGATAATTACACTTAACTGGATTTTCACTAAAATTTATTTTATACCGTTATGGTTTACACCCATTCAAATTATAAGATATTTACATTATAAATCAATAAATTAGAATGTACATTTCAGATTTGACGTTTTATTCTACTGGGCATTATTGTCTAGACGTTTGGGTTTGGACATCATTGTAAGTTGGACCTTTATGTATAGACTTCAAGAAATGGACCTTTAGGTTTAAACCGTTTTGTCTTATTAGACTTCATTAACTGCATGTTACGTCCTGGAATAAACTTACGATTATGCATGATTCTCTTTCACTGCAGTCCGAAACATTTAAATAAAGTGGCATAAGAAATTGAGTTATCTAATTTACAAGTAAACAAAAAATACAGAAGTTGGACTTTTGGAGGCTGTAGAAATAAATAAATTGAAAATTAGTAATAAACTATTAAATTCTCAACTTTATATGAATGAATCGCCTTCGTTAAATTAAAAAATTTAAATAAATTATTGTTATATTGTTGCTTAGATCAGTTGATATGTACTATAATAACACAATTCATAATATGTTAACATGTCTGAAGAAAGTACAGTGTACCGAAACAGCTTTCACTGAATATATCTTAATAAATATGAAAATCAAATAAAACAAAGTTTTATTTTTATTTAATTAATAAAAAATATATGTTCATTTAATTTATTTAGCCGGTTTCACAAAAAGTGAAGTGCCTGAATTAAAGGGCTATTGTGATAGAATAGATAATGTAACCTCCGTTACCAACACTAAACACCTAAAATATTTTGATATTCCTGTGCCCAATTCATTTGCTGTCATTCTCCTCCATATATCTCTGTCATTCCTATCTCCATCGTCCAGTTCTTTTTCCCCTCATGTCGCTCAAAACAACGTCAATTCACGTTAGGTATTTCTGGCCTTCTTCTTCTTCTACTACCAAGTGGCACCGATTCTAGTATTCTCCTTGGGAGTCTGTTCTCTGTCATTCTGCCAAAGCCTGTCCCAAGTCAGGTTGGAAAATGTTGAGGGAGAGAAGTAAACCTTGTTTAAAAAAAACTAGGATTCAGTATGCCCTGCTGATAGTACCCTGTGAGGGCCCCTGTCTAGGGTTACAGGCACTGCTGCTTTGCAGTTAGGCATTGGTTCGTCAAGTGCTAAAGAAGAGAATCTTGATTAAGCATTTCCTGGTCCTCGAGGTTGGGGTTGACGCAACAGGCTAGCTCCCTGTTCGTTTGAAAAAAATTACAGCACTAAAAAGCCTAATAAACAACGGAAGAAGCTAAGAAAAAGGACCATTTTTCTAGAAACGTGAAATGTACAAGTGATTGTAAATAAAACTGGGGAAATAATATATTGTGCGCGTTATATAGCGGAGTTTCAATTTCGCGGGTGACAGCGAGAATGGTGGTCTCGCATTGGTAGAAATAGATTCGTGCGTCGCTCACCGTCGAGTCGAAAGACCCGCGCAGATCATCGATTCGTCTAGACTCCCGTTCCGGATATATCTCCAAGCCTCTACTTCCCCTGTCGGGAAAGGTCTATGCCGGAATCGTCCATACTGGAAAGGTCTCGATTAGAGGTTGAGAAATTTTCGTCCCCGACCTATATAAACTACTGTCAGGGACGGGAACCAGTCAGTTGTGAAGTGACAGCGATACAGTCATTTGTGAAAGAGAAGAAACTTTGGCAAGTGGGCTCGTTAGAGACTTAAAACAATTGTCTGACTGATAAACTTGTAGGTAAATTATTATAGCTATTTGTTAGTGAAATATCAGGAAACGTTTATAGAAATAATAACATATGTTGTGGATTTCTACACGATCAAATGTGTTGCTTTATTACGCAAAAACTACGTAAAAACTGAAAAATGTTTATCCAATATCAATATTTTAAAAAAATTTTGAAAAAAAATATGTACAATACTAAAAAGCCCAATAAACGACGAAAGAAGCTAAGAAAAAGGACATTTTTTCTAGAAACGTGGAATGTACAAGGAATTATAAAATATAAAATAAGGAAATAATTAATATATTGTGCGCGTTGTACAGCGAAGTTTCAATTTCGCGGGTTACAGAGAGAATGGTGGTCTCGCATTGGTGGAAATAGATTCGTGAGTCGCTCACCCTCGAGTCGAAAGACCCACACAGATCACCGATTCGTCTAGACTCCCATTCCGGAGATTTCTCTAAACCATTACTTCCCCTGTCGGGAAAGATCTATGGCGGAATCTTCTATACTGGAAAGGTCTCGATTAGAGGTTGAGAAATTTCCATCCCTGGCCTATATAAACTACTTGCCAGGGACGAGAAGCAGTCAATTGTGAAGTGACAGCGGTACAGTGATTTGTGAAAGAGAAGAAACTTTGGCAAGAGGACTCGTTAGAGACTTAAAACAATTGTATGATTGATAAAATTTTAGGTAAATTATTACAGCTATTTGTTAGTGAATCATCAGGAAACGTTTATAGAATCAATAACAGTTATTGTGGATTTCTACACGATCAAATGTGTTTTTTCATTACGCAAAAACTACGTAAAAACTGAATCCTGGTAGCGCGCGACAATATGTTCATTAAACCAATAAAATCGGACCATTGGAATTAGCTTAGTTTACGCAATTCCTGTACGACGAACTTATTTTAGATTACTAACGTTATATAATTCGCAACGTATTTTTTAAATTCACTGTTCTCGTTCATTGGGGTTGTGTATAAAAGCTTCAAAGGCTGTATTAAAGAATTATTATGATATTCATTTTCCAATTGTTGCTCGAGTGTTTGAATTGGATATTAGCAATCGCTCACTGATAGAAGTCATGGAGTTTTCTTTTTAGGTAAATTAGTTTTTTTTTAATTTATCATTGGAAAAGTTGACCCAACCACCACTTTATCAATTAATTAGCGCACTTATTGCGCTTTCAGCTACACAGCTAATGAGTTTTTGACTGGCGTTATTTTTGCAAACGATATCATGACATTTGTGCGTGCAAGCTTACGTTTCTGTCAAATTGTATTTTCATTCCTCTTACAAAATAATTACAACCCGTTAACTTTTGTTCTATTGTTTGAGCTTTGTATGCGAAAAAAATGTTTATCCAATATCAATATTTTAAAAAATGTTTATATTCCAACACATTCATTCATGTGGTACAAAAACTAATGCTCACAAAAGAAATTTCAACCATTGCCTGCCATAAACCTACCTTGAAAATTCTCCCAAAGAAGCGTTGTGATATACCAAGGCCACGCCGAATACAGTATCTGCCGCGTTTAACTCCAATTCACTAAAATCCAGCGCCAAATCATTGATTAAACTACACGGAACTAATACAACTCCTGACTTGGTGGGTTGGATAACCCTGACAATCTGCCCCCGTGTCACGTTCCGCCACATTACACTCAACTATACTCGAGCAGGGATGTAAATCCGCTCAGCTAGTGGGTTACCATTGCTAGATTCTAGGTTCAATTCCTGTGCCTTGCACAATATATAGAAGATAATATTCCTGGGCTCATCCACGTAGGAATATCATTGTCGAATGAGTTAGTTCATGTCTGACACTTCCGCAGTCAACGTGTGGAAAAAAAACAAACAAGTGTGGTCATTATATTATTAGTGATAGCTTTAAAAGAGAAGACGGAAAAGAAGCGCAAGTGGATGAAAGAATGGTTCCAAAAAATAAATCAGTTCACTCATGAAAATTTGATAAGTGAACCAACAGATTTTCGAAACATTCTCCGATCAGACTTTAAAGCACTTGGGTGAAAATTAAGAATTTATGGTTAAAAATCACAATTTTTGTTTATTGCAGGAAAAAAAATAACGTATCTTTCTTTACAAGTTGTCAAAGTTTCATGAACCTATGACACTTAGAACATAGTACAATGATGTCATATTTAAGTGGCTGCACTATTTAAATCCCCGTTTTAGGGGCTTTATATGCAATGACAATATTGTAGTTTATGGGTATTGTTTGCTGGTTTGTCAAGTGTAGTATTTTCTCTCATTCTAAATTCTCCTGCTACTTGATCAGACTTTTTATAGTCTGTTTTCAAATTATTATCCTTAATATGGATGAAAACTCTAAAATTCATTTTTTTTCATATTTCTACATAAAGCGCGTTTTGTTATGTTCAAAATGTATCTTCCCTTATGAGTTTTAAAATACGAGTCTAAATTTTTTACAGGATGTTCTGGACACAATAATTAATTAAATTAGGTAGTCATAAGCTTTATATATTAAGAATTTATCAAAATAAAAAATATAATATATGATGATCTATATCAAAAATATAAAAACAATGAATGTCGAGTACATTATTTTTTTTCATCTCTCCTAGGAAAATAATGAAAAATTTGAATTGAATATGTTATTACACACATCTAATTGAATCTAAATATATGTTTAAACATTTTACCACACGCATGAAATAGGGTAGAGATTTTGAAAAAAAAAACTATAATCTGAGTATATTTGAAAATTACTTATGCTACAGAAATTAAACTTAACATTCCTCATTTATACTAACATCGATATAAATACCAAATTTGGGACAAAGAGCACTTTAAATAACCTGATATATTTTCAAAGTCCTGCAGAATAACAATGCGCATGCGCCAGAGTTTAAAGAGCTAGCGATAACCCACCATCGAACCACATATCGATTATCGCTCTGAAATTTAATTACCAATATTTGAAATAAATCCCTAAATCTATGTTAAACGAATATATTAATAATATTAAAATTATCAAACGTTTATTAAAATGGGTGTACACTTACTTGTCACTCCCTAACGCTGATCCAACCAGCGATAACCCAAACCAGCGATCGAAAAATCATAGACTAAGTAATATACTCTGTGGAGAAAATAGCAGCCAGCGTCACAATATTGTCTAACAATGTCATAATGTTGTGATTTGAATATTTAAATAAATAATTAAAAATTATGTTAAAAAATATTGTTATAAAAATTGTTTCAAAAAGTTTAAAATATTAAGAAATGTTACTAAATACAGAAGAATAGCTGTAATATACAGCAATAAACTGAAAAATCAAGGGTAACCATAACTGCTGTTCAGCCCAAATTTGAAGTTTTTTATCTATAAAATAGTGAAAAATAGGAATTTCACCTGTTGCCCCCCTTAAGAATGGTTATACCTGAAATTCAAAAAAGGGATATTATAATGCGAGATGCTATTCCTCCATGTCAGCGTTTATCAATAACAGTACGTTATCTCTAGCTACTGGAAATAGTTATAAAGATTTAAAATGGGCTGGGCTCATGTTTAGAATTAGTCTACTTTACCTATGATTTTCCATACTATATTCCTGTAATACTGTTTCTCTACGTAATTTTCCGTCTATACTAACATTTTATACCATTTTATACTCTTTGCAACGAAACTTATAATATTTGTTTTAACAATTACTAAATATTTATCTACGTATGCAATTATATCTTGAAAGTTCTGCAGAATCGATGTGCGCATACTCGTACGCGTAGAGAAACATCTGCTAGGTGGCGGAGATATCTGTGAAATTGGAATGACCAACATTCAAAAATATATTTTAACAAATGTATGTTCACTCACTTCATTTTGTTAGGTTCCAATGGGACAAGTTAGTGTACATCAGATTAGTTTACTCTTCAGTAATTTATCATGTTGGGTTAGTAAGGAGGAAATTGTTGTACATCCATTTTTATAAACATTTGGGAATTTATTGCGAAGGTTGGTAATACCGATTTCACACATATGTCCGCCATCTAGCGATTGTTACTTTAAGCGTTCGCGAATGCGCACTACGATTCTGTAGAACTTAAAATTTCTTGGTAAAGGTAAACTAAACTTTTTCCCAAGTGCTGTGTCTCCACAATCTATAGACGTAATTGTACTCGTCTTTGATACATCGATGTTACTGTGAAGACACAACTGAACCAGTATTGCACAATATCACCAACAGACAAAACAATAATTACCAGATTGCACAATAAAAAACAATCTATTTTTGATTGACAATATATTTCACAATATTTCAATATGATCTAAATACTATGAATATTATTGTACAGTATATATTATCGGTCCACCGCTGTGGTCTCGAGGTAGCGTGCTGCCTTGTCACACAGCGGACCCGAGATCGATTCCCGGTCGGGACAGGCTCCTGAGTGAGAATTTTTCGTGATATTTCCTCACATGTAAGACAAAAGTCAGGACGTTTAGGGCTGAACGGTCCCCGAAAATCATCCGGCCATCATTATCATCATCATTTTACCGGTGTGGAAAGCAACGGGAAGCTACCACACATATAATTCCCTAGTAAAGCTGCAAGCATAGCATGAAAATGATTGCAACAACAGACCTGTCCTCGGTCAGAATTACTATAAAGTAGAATTACTAATTATTTAATTCACTGAACCCGTAGGTTCATGGCCGCGCGGACATATGTTCTCCACACATCCTTATCCTGAGTTAATGTTTTCCAATCATTCCCTGTATAATCTACTTCCCTCAAATCATACTTAAAGTTATTCTCCCACAGCATTCTTGGTCTACCAACTGGGCGTTTTCCCTCTGGTTTTCCTACAAGAACCTTCCATGCAAAACTTTCATTCTACTTTAATGCCACATGTCCTACCCAATGCAGTCAATGAGACTTAACTGTTCTTATTATATCTGACTTCCTATAAAGACCATGAAGTTCACTGTTATTTAGTCTTCTCCATTCATCTGTTTTTTCATCTCTCTTTGGTCCAAACATTTTCATAAGAACTTTATTCTCAAATAGTCGTAATCTCCTTTCCTCTCATAAAGTAAGAGTAAATGTTTTGCATCCAATAATACAACTGGTAGAATAACAGTTTCATATATTTTCAGCCTAACGATTTTTTAAAGGAGTTGGGACGTCAAGAGTCTCTAGAATAATGACTAAAATTTCTTATTATCACAATAATAACAATAATAATATTAATAATAATAATAAACATCATTAATTGATTAGTACCTTTAACCAAAACGTGTTGTCGAACACAGAAGCTAAGATAGGAGAAATGGAAATGAAAAAGAGTGACAAGTTGGGAAGGGGGGGGGGCACGTTGTGTCGTTGCCACATCTGAGAACGTGTAGTCAATATAAAGCTTCTCTCCACGTGAGATCAAAGTGTCAACTGCCACTATCTTCCTTCACGGGTAATGTTTTATTCTTCCAAATCAAAACTCCTGCTAACACAGATTTGTGATTTCAACAAACTTATCTTCTATATCCTTTCCGTTTTATGTCTTACTTCATACTTTCGTCCAACTTCTTCGACTAATGACTAACTAGCACTCTCTAGCACGTAGGTTCGTGGCCGCGAGGACATAAGCTGTCCATTTATCCCTATCCTGAACTAATGTTTTCTATCCATCCCCTGAATAATATTCTTCTCTCAAATCATGCTTAATGTTATACTCTCTGCTGGTTCTTGGTCTACCTACCACCCATATTCCCTCTGTTTTCCTACAATTAATTTACATATACCCTGTGTAATCTACTTCCTCAAATCAGGGTTAATGTTATTCTCCCACCTCACTCTTATCTTATATGTTTGGCATTTTCCCTCTGGTTTTCCTACAATGAGATTCCATGTCTTTCTTTCATGCCATATTTGTGCCATATGTAGGCCCAATGTAATCCAAAATTGTGGATCTCGTCACTTTTCATTGTTAAATAAAGTAAAGTGATCCCACTACAGGCCTCAGGAGGCCCTTGGGGTAGTAGGAGGTTCAGGCTCCCACTTTTTCTAGACAATCGGCACTTGATGTCAGCCGGATTGTCACCCCTGCGTGACGGCCGCCATTACCCCCAGAACAAACGTGTGATACTCATTTCCGTTAGAGGCTGAGTTGACCCCAGGGCCATAGTGCCGCCAGAAGGTTTGGGTCAGTTTAAAAATCCTGACCCCATCGGGATTTGAACCCTCGACCTTACGGCTTGTAGCGCAGTGCCTTAACCACTACGCTACGGCGTGCCCCCCACTTTTCATTGTTACACCACCAAATTACTAAAACAGAGATTGATATGTTATAATTGGGGGGTGAAGGCAAAATCTTAACAATCCACATTTGTCCCAAAAATATTATTTTTTATAATCGCAATAATTTAATTTCTAGACATGTATTTTTTGTACATGTATAATTAAAAATCTTACAAGAGTAACAAATATTGTAGGAAAACCAGAGGGGAAAACCCCGAATTGGTACATCAAAAATGAAGTTTGAAAATAACATTGACCATTATTTGAGGGAAGTATATTATACAGGAGATGATTGGAAAATATTAGCTCAAGATAGGGATATATGGAGAGCTTATGTCCCCGCGACCATGAACCTACGGGTACGATAGTGCTAGTTGCTTAGCGAGTTGCAAGAGAAACAATATGTATCAAATATTTGTAATATTTTAATTTCCCTTAAAGTATGAATCCATGTTTCGTACCCAAATAACTGTATGAGTAACATTTTGTTTTTATATAATGTTTTCTGAGAGAAATTGGACAATATTCCCTGTGGATTTATTTTTCTATCTACTAATGTTAATTTTGAATTTATGTTTGAAAGTAACTTACATGGGGACTGTCAACAATTTCATGCCGAAACCTACCTTGAAATTCCTTCCACAGAAGCGTCGTTAAGTACCAAGGCCGTGTCCAAAAAATAAACATCTTCTGTCTTAATATCAAGGCATTAAATCCAAACTCAAATTTCTTAATTAAATTATAGAGAAGTAATAAAACTCCCGAATTCTTAGATTGGATAACCCTCGCTACCTGCCGTCCGCGCTGTGTCCCGCCTCACTTCACTCCACTCTTATTCAAACAGGGAGTCCATTTGCTCTTTACAGTGGTTTGCTAGTTCTGGATGCTTCCTTCGATTCCTGTGTCTTGCACTTAAAAATGGCAAATTATTTTTTTTGGAAACGGCTTTGGTACATCACAACGCTTCTCTGGGTAAAACTTCAAGGTAAGATTCGTGTGTGCAAGGTTAACAGCTCACTTGTGAGTTAGAAATATCTTTTTTTGCAATTCTGGATTTCTCTTTACATATTTTAGAGCCCCAAAGTTTTATTTCTTTATTTTCTTAACCAGAAAAAATAAGTTACAAATATATAATTCAATAGTGAGAAGTACTGTCACATATGGAGCTGAAGTTTGGAAATTCAACAAAATACAGAACAAAAACTTATGTAGATGGAAATTGATTTCTTGAGGAAAGCAGCAATATGTTCAAAATTATAAAAAGTAAGAAATACTCTCGTACGAGAAAAAAAAAATTAGATATTCAATAGTAGATTATATAAGATACAAGCAATTAAATTGATATGGCCAAGTACGACGAATGCAATAAGAAAGGTTACCCAGAAAAAACATTGGAATAGTGTCCACCTGGAAGAAGAAGGAAAGGCAGACCTCGAAACTCGTGGATCCAAGAAATAAGAACGGAAATGAGAACAAGAGGACTGGAGGAAATAGAGTGGATGGAGAGAGACGAGTGGAGAAGAAAAATAAAACTTTGTGCACAGAAATAAATACAAACATTAAAAATCTGTATATAAAACTAACTCACTGACACTATCAAACCCGTAGGTTCGTGGCGGCGCGGACATAAGCCCCCATATATCCCTATCCTAAGCTAATGTTTTCCAATCATTCCATGTATAATCTACTTCCCTCAAATCATAGATAATATTATCCTCCCACCTCAATCTTGGTCTACCAACTGGGCGTTTATCTCATGTCTTCTTACAAGAAGATTCCATGCACGTCTTTCATTCCCCTATCGTGGCACATGTCCTGCCCATCGCAGTCTACGAGACTGAACTGTTCATATTATTTCTGGTTTCCTATAAAGACCATGTAGTTCATTGTTATGTAGTTTCTCCATTCACCTGTCTGTTCATTTCCCTTTGGTCCAAAAATTTGTCCTAAGAACTTTATTCTCAAATACTCGTAATCTGCTTCTCCCTTATAGTAAGAGAAAATCTGTATAAAAATAAATAATATAAAATTATGGAATATTCACCTGAAAGGTCCGTCTCCTCAACTTAATTAATCATTTAACTGTAGCGCTTTCGGGACTTGTCCCATCATCCTGCCGATGATGGGACAAGTCCCGAAAGCGCTACAGTTAAATGATTAATTAAGTTTAGGAGACGGACCTTTCAGGTGAAAATTCCATAATTTTATATTAATTTTGAATAAACCTCAACGGAACACATCATGAATCTTATAAAAGTTGAAAATAAATAAACTTTCTTAATTCACATTTTGTGGATCTTTGTGTTATGTGTTTGGCGAGTCTGATTAGTACTCTAGAACGCTGCAGCACGTAGCAAAAATGTATTAATTGCAAGTAATTTGCATCGCATAGCTTAAAATGTATAAGTTACAATTGCTGGATTAGATGCCATGACTATATAGAAGAATACACCCTTCCCATCTGCTACCCGTAATCGGAAAGGCCTGTATGATTGTTACATGCGTTGCTACTGAAATTAAGTGACAATAGATATGGAAAGATTAAGGTTTAAGTGGCGTGTTGATTAATATTTGGTATTCGATGGAAGAGAATGGAGGCTGGAAACAAAAGAATCGAGAGAGTGTAAGTGATCTGTCGCGAGTTGCAGCTGCCTCGTGCCGGCCCGTGATGAAAATTTGATGCGGATCCCAGCGGAACCATTACCACCGTCTGCCATTCCACACACAAGCATTTTTCAAATGCAATTCCTCAGATACTATTGATCCATTCTCGCTACTGTCCCTAGCACTGTGCTCTAAACTTGTAACTAGAAACACTCTAGATTTAAACTTTCTCAAATCCATCACTTAAAACAATTCAAGCATATTTGTAAAAAAACATTTAATCAAGAGAGGACGAATTACAACATGGACTCTTACATTAAGGGAGGAAAGGAGATTACGAGTATTTGAGAATAAAGTTCTTAGGAAAATTTTTAGACCAAAGACAGATGAATGGAGAAGACTACATAACAGTGAACTGCATGGTTATTATAGGAAGCCAGGCATAATAAGAACAGTTAAGTCTCGTAGATTGTAATGGACAGGACATGTGGCACGAATGGGTAATGAATAACGTGCATGGAAGCTTCTTCTAGGAAAACCAGAGGGAACACGCCCAGTTGGTAGACTAGGAATGAGATGGGAGAATAATATTAACTATGATTTGAGGGAAGTAAATTATACAGGTAATGATTGAAAAACATTAGCTCAGGATAGGGATGTATGGAGAACTTATGTCCGCGCGGCCATGAACCTACGGGTTCGATAGTGCCAGTGAGTTAGTTAGTATATAATTTTAACCAAATAGCCATTAAGTATAAGATTTTGGTATTCTCTCCTGGCATGACGTTATTGTAACCAAGCACTGAGGTCGAGGCTCTTGGAAGGCGGAGTTACACTGCGCTGATGATACATGATAGGCGATGATGCGCCAGGAGAGGCCTTAATCCCAGACTTAATGACTACGCTAATTATGATAATGAAGGCCAGGTGGTGTTCGGGGACCGTTTGGGCCTTGACGTTTGCTGACATTTATCTTACAGATGAGGAAAAGCCCCGAAAAGATCACCCAGGATACTTGTCCTGACCGGGGATCGAAACCGAGTCCGCTGCGTGATAAGGCAGAGAGACCACATCGGTGGACATTATTATTATTATTATTATTATTATTATTATTATTATTATTATTATCATTATCATTATTATTATTATTATTATTATTATTATTATTATTATTATTATATAAAACAAACAAACAACAAAAACAAATAAGTATCTTTTGGCAACGGAAATGGATTTTATACAAAGGGCAGCAAGAATTTCAAGAAGAGAAAAAATAGGAACTGAGTTATAAGGGAGAAAATGAAGATTGAAGACACTATTTTAGATTATAATAAAACTCAGGAATTAAGATGGTACGGACATGTCCAGCGAATGGAAGAGGATCGACTACCAAAATCTGTTTTGGAATGGAAACCTGAGGGAAGACGAGGCAGAGGAAGACCTAAAACCTCCTGGAGTCAGGGAATATGTTTATACATGAAGGAGAAACATCTACAACTAAGAGATTGGATGGACCGACAAAATTGGCTATTAGGAATCGGACGATGTCAAAGACATTAATCAAGCGATGATCTATCTATTATTATTATTATTATTATTATTATTATTATTATTATTATTATTATTATTATTATTATTATTATTATCATAATTAAATGAAGCAAAGAGGCGAAGCAGAAACGTTTTATCGAAAACAGTTGATACAGTGTTGCGTTGTTCGAATACAAATACTGAATTAAATAAGCAATTGCAATCTTTGAAAATAAATTAGAGAAGCAAACTAAGATTTACGATCGAACGTAAATACACAATTGAGTGTTACCATTAGGAATAAACATAGCATTCAGTTTATGGTAGGATGATTTGGTTTCTGGATCAATTTCAACAGAAATTGGGACCAAAACTATCCTTTTGGTGTCTTTACACCATATTTACTTAGTATAAAGTGATAGAATTGCATTGGGGTATTATTAGTTTTTGAGCAGAATGCACTCTTCTTCTTCTTGTTCTTTTTTAATTTATCCACAATACAGTGGTTTTCCGTTACCCTCAAGAAATAAGTCTTCTCCAGTTGTAGCGGTCTTGAACATCCTCATCTGTAAGTCCCAGTTCACTCATACTTTTTCTCACACCGTCCATCCAACTTTCTTTAGGTCTTCCTTTTCTTCTTTTCCTATGTATTTTCCACTCCAAGATCTTCTTAGGGATTCTATCAGATGTCATCCTCTTCAGATACCCATACCATATTAATAGTTTCTCTTCAATTGTCTGTAATACATTTCTTTCAACTTTCATAATTTCCGCAATTTAAAGTTTCTAAATTTGGGATAATATACTCGATATATATATATGCAGAGTGTAGCAAAGAACACCGACAACGGAGGCAAGGTAGTATATTGTGATATGTTGATAATTTTTAATAAGGTACCAATGTCCAAAAAGTATGCGTTTTCACACTATGGCTAGCTAACTTCTCAAGAGTTCCGTTAGTTGGATTTCAAGACTCAGTAGGACTTGTCAGTATTGTCACAGTCACATCAAGTTTTCAAAATATCCACCTCCCATACATTGCAGAGCGTATACTAACGGTGTAATGATTTGCGCACAAGTTCAAATACCCCTGACCTCTTTTGAATTATTTATGTAGCAGTGTGGATTCGGGCTATAACATCCATACATGACTCTACTGGAGTCAGATAAACAGACTGTTTCGTGTCGCCCCACAAAATGTAGTCGAGAGGGTTAAGGTCAGGTGATCTCGGAGGCCATGGGACTGGTCTCCCTCGACCTGGATATGTGGTATCCAAATGTCTCCTCACATTGGCATCGAAGTGAGCTGGAGTTCCGTCGTGTTGCAGCCACAATTTGTTGCGAAGCCACAGCGGCACTTCAAGTAGTGTCTGTAAAAATTCCACTGCAAATGTGTGGTGTCGAGCTCAATTTATGTGCGCGTTGACCCTATGTCAAGTAATGGGTTTTCAAATCCTTCCAACTAACATTGATCTTGTGACATAATTAACTAGTCATAGTGTGAAAACGCGTATTTTCCGGACTTTAGCACCTTAATTAAAACTGATCGACATATCTCAATACACTACCTCACCTCCGTTGTCGGTGTTTTCTTGCAACATCGTGTATCTAATATACAAAAATAAATGTTTGTTTTGATGATCTTGAAGAAGATTTTCGGGCTGTAGGCCGTGGTCGTGAGGCTTGTAGTTCCCTGACGTTTCGCCAGAGACTGCGTCTGGTATCCTCAAGGGTTGTCTTGAGACAAATGTTTGTTTGTTTGTTTGTTCGTACTTTATGCGCGGCCATTCCGTTGATCCGATTGTGATGGGACTTTTTGCAAAATGTTCAGGAGATTCCCGGGATGAACATAGGCTACAACAGAGTAGTGATACTTAACTCTTACACCCTTAAAAATCACCCTTTGTACTCCAAAAAGTGATAAAAAGTAGCTTTTTGGACGCTTAAATGGCTTATGCTGCCTAAACCACAACAAATACACAAAATTAATGTACATAGAATTGAACATCTCAAAACGCTATACAAAAAAGTTCCCGGTAATATATGTTTATCTCTTGTGGATAACAACAACCATTTTTGTCTTTCATTAATGCCAAGAAGATCGAGACAAGTACGTAGATTCCTGTGCAAGCATAGCAGCACATGGCGGGTATTCTTTTATGGATAACTCGCAATAACAAATTTTGTCTTTTAGCTCATTTATGCCAAGAGTATCGAAATAAGTGGATTCCCGGGCAACACTGGGTAATCAGCACGGGGAATCTTAAAATAATTACGATAACAAATTTTCCTTTCACTTATTTAACTAAACATAAAACAACATTAATTTTCGTATTTCAGCTCATATATGTCAAAAATATCGAGATAAGTAGATTCCCGGGCAACGATGGGTAATCAGCACGGGGTATCTAAAAAATATATATTTATAATTATGTTTCCATTCACTTATTCAACTAAACATAAAAGCACATTAATTTACATTTATTTAGGCGTAGCAGTGTAAGTCGGGTATTAGCTGGTGTGTATATAATCATTCATAGTGTTCTGCTCAAGAGCAGGTCTTTCACTGCAAACTCAGTATTCTCCACTCTTTCCTTGACTCAGCTTTCCTTTTTGTATCTCCATACAAACCATTTATTTTAATACTGTCTATCATCTGAATATATATATATATATATATATATATATATATATATATATATAATCCATTTTTAAAATTAGATACGTTTCACAGGTTTTTAAACTGTGACTAAACCCCATCTGGCGAAATCATGGCCTCAGGATGGACTCAACCTCCAACTGAAATAAACACCAGGCGCTTGTTCTGGGAGTAAACGCTGCCGTTATGAAGGCTAGACAACCTGGCTGACATATCGTGCCGACTGTCTAAATATTTGGTGGCCTTAAACTACTTCTAGGGCCTCCTAAGTTCATTGTGGGATCACTTTACAATGTTATGGATCCTGGACAACACTTGACCGGTGAAAGCTGATAGGGCACACACCACACACACACACACACACACACACACACACACACACACACACACACACACACACACACACACACACACACACACACACACACAGAAACACATTACACAATTATTCAATTACAATTACAACATTAGCATATGATGTACATTAATAAAATATATTAACACAACAAATTAAAAACTAATAACTAATCTTACTGCTACAGGTTCATCCCACCAGTTCCAGAGAAACTGACATCACCTGACAACTACAGTTAGAACAGCAACAACTGAAGAATAAAAAAAAATAAAAAATGCACGTTACCATAATTGTATGATTAATTGTAATAATCTGAAATGTACGCACATTATATTTAAATAAAGAGAAGCCTGGATGCCCTCCCAATATAGAGTCATCCGAAAGCCAAACTTGGCAAGATCCCGCGTGATCGACTATTCCGATTGAGGTTTTAAGCGGTTTCCCTCAATCCAAAGAGCAAATGCTGGAATAGAACTCCAAAAGGTCCGCTTCCGACTTCACTCTGCTAATTAACTTCAAAATTAAATTCAAAATTTAAACCGGGGCTAATGTATTTTACAGGAACCCGGGGTTCTACCTATTAAGGAGGACCAAAATGGATCGCTCACCGCCAACACTTAAGTGATGGCCGCAGAGCTTTCCATCTATCTATCTATCTATCTACATGCGTACATACATCACAAATCATGTTTAAATAATTCTAACATCCGTATATTGCGCATGTGCAGAATATTTATACCCAACGCTGGTAATACCAGTGAGATTTAGAATTTATTTATTTTTTGTGTCAAATTAATTGTATCAAAGTGCAGTGTAATAGTTTAGGACAAACCGATTGGATGACTGGCTTTGATTTGCACAAAGAGAGCACATTCCAGTTAATGCATTGATCAACAGAGCAATAGCGTAAAAGCATACGTAATAAGTACTCTAACGGGAGGTTCAATATTCAAAAACGAGAATTAGCGAGCTTTGCACATAGCTCATGCATTCCCAATTACAATTTCTTCAATTTACAAGCAAACACTTAAGAATAAATTTGTGGTTGTATATGTGAACATTCTGCAAGCTCACATATTGCAAACATACATTTTAATCAAACCGTTTCAATGAAAATACATCATGTCCCTCAGGTCCCAATTTCATTACGTCACTCACACTCAAATCACATACTATCAACCAAAGCGTGTTCTTTTAATAACCTACCTCCAAAACCACTAATACACTCATTAAACCGTATATAGAATTGTTTACCGTTTGCTCTAAGGGAAGTGTTAGTAGAAACACTTACAATGCCCCATTTTGATTATTGATATACTCTTTTTACTGACCTAAATACTATTCTTACCCAAAAATTTCAACGTGTTCATAATTCTTGCATACGTTTTATTTGTGGTATACGCAGATTTGATCACGTTACACCATCCCTGGAAAAATTGTCATGGCTTCGTCTATAAGATCGTAGAACAATCCTTTCCCTATGCCTTCTCTATAAAATATTACACACATCATTACCTTATTATTTATCACACCGCTTCACTAGACTCTCTGATACATATAACTTAGATACCCGATCCCTTGAGCGCAGTGTCCTTTATATCCCTCCTCATCATACTATATATTATTCGAAATCTCTTACAATTTCTCTTGCTAGAACATGGAATTCCCTTCTACCCTATGTCAGAGACTGCCAAACTTTACAATCATTCAGAAACAAATTGAAAATAAAATTATTAACAGAAACATCTGATTGATGTTAATTAGAAAAAATTAATAATTTGTATTTCATTATTTAATGAAAGTAATTTTAAGATTTGTTAATATATTTGCTTAATGCCTTGTATAATAAGCGATAGATTAATTCATTATAGTTTATTACTTTCTTTGTATTTTTTCTTTCTTTTCTTTTCATGTATAGTAGATTCAAGCTGTTATTCCTTTCTGTATTCATTCTATCATTAATTTAATTTTAATTGTATTTAATTTTATTGTATTATTAGACATTATTTTCATTATTATTCAATTTGACAGATAATTAATTGTTTAGAATGACTATTATTTTTGTAATATTTTTGTATTTATAAGCAACGTATGTTTTGTCCTGGTGAGTGGAAGAGAAGGCCACGTGGCCTTAACTCCACCAGGCTAAATAAATCTATTCTATTCCATTCAAGATTTTATACCTATTCGTGTAGCTCAATTTTTCAAAATGCCTGATTATAAAAATTTCATAGATGAATATACCTGACAAACACACATGATACTCCTATGTAAAAAGACTTTCTCCATCTTATATTATCTTAGACGTTTAAAGAATTTTCTCCCAGTTTCGTTAAAACAAATCCTTGTGCAGAATCTTGTGTAGCCACACTTCGATTATTGTGACATTATATATAATGATCTAAACTATGACTTGTCGCAGAGACTGCAGCGTGTTCATAATGCTTGCGTTCGATTCATTTTCGATATCCGCCGTTATGACCATATTTCCGATCACTTTAATAACCTCTCTTGGCTCCGTCTTACTGACATACGTAAATTGCACTGTCTTTCACTACTTTTCAAGCTTCTGAATTCCTACATTCCTACTTACCTGGCGTCCAGATTTGAGAAGTTATCCTCTTACCACAACATTGACACTAGGTCACAAGATAACAGTCTGCTAACAATTCCTCTTCATAGCACTTCCTCTTATTCTACTTCCTTCACAGTAGCCTCTGCCCGCTACTGGAATTTCCTTCCTCAAGATAACAGGGGTTGCCGCACACTTGGCACATTTAAGTCTCGCTTATACAGTTACCTGTTGTCTAATAATTAATTTATCTTTATTTATTTATTTTAATTTATACTATGTCATTAATATTTTTTTCCTCGTTTTTTTATATATGTTGTATATATTATATATTTAACTCGTTAAATTTAGAGTAAATCAAAATAGATTATAAATATTGATTGCATTGTATTTGTTTTATGAAATCGTTTATGTATATTGTTTATGTAGTTGTAAGGCTATTTTTTTTTGTATTTTTTAAAAACCTGATTGAGTGGCAGACAAGGCCTTAAGGCCTAACTCTGCCAGGTAAAATATAGCTTTTATTATTATTATTATTATTTTGATTATTATTATTATTATTATTATTATTATTATTATTATTATTATTATTATTATTATTATACCTGACAACGGAACTCTCAACCAATGCATGCTGAAACCTATCATGAAATTTCTCCCGGAGAAACATTTTGATGTAGCAAGGCCGTGTACGAAACATTATCTGCCGTTCTAAACTGCAAGGCACAGAAATCGAAGCAAGCATCCAGCAATGTTCAATCAAACTGGTCCCCCTGCATGAGTATGACCTGAGTGGTGAGTGACGTGACGCTGCGCGGAAGGCTAATAGTGAGGGTTACCCAATCTACCAATTCAGGTGCTGTTACTTCCCTACAGTTTAAATGAGAGGTTTGGCGCCGGATGTTAGTGCCTTATAGTATAAAACAGCACATTTTGTTTTTGGACATTGCCATTCTACATCACAACAGGAGGCAATGGCGTACCTATTAACTCTCTGCCACTATAGAACCAATATTTCCTTTCTTGGGCTAAATATCCAATCTTCCCCATATATTATTCTTCTCCCTCAAATGATGGTTAATATTATACTCCCGTCCACCGCTGTGATCCCGAAGTAGCGTGCTGCCTTGTCACGCAGCGGGCCCGGGCTAGATTCCTGGTGCGGATAGGCTCCTGGGTGAGGTTTTTCTCGGGGTTTTTCCTCACCTGTTAGACAAATGTCAGGAAGCTTATTGCCTAACCGTCCCCGAAAATCATCCGGCCATCATCATCATCCTCCTTCACCGGTGTGGAAAGCAACGGAAAGCTACCACACCTATAAGTCCCTACTCAAGCTGCAAAGCATACTATCAAAATGCTATGCTTGCAGTGAAAGACCAGCTCTCGGGCAGAATTATTATGAATGGATTATACTCCCATCCCATTCTTGGCCTTCCCTACTTTCCTTCTGGTATCCCAACAAGAAGTTTCTATGACCCTCTTTCAACCCCATTTGTGTCACATGTCCTATCCACAGCAATCTGCGAGACATAACGTACTTGTTAAATCTAGTTTTCCATAAAGTTAATCTTGTCCAGTGTTTAGTATACTACATTCATCCGTATAGTTGCCTCTATTTGCTACTAAACTTTTCCTGAGAACTTCAAAATCAAGTTGTAATTTTCCTCCTCCCTTAAAGTAAGAGATTATGTTTCGCTTCCATACAACAGAAAGAATGACACTTTTACATATTTAAGTTCAATATATATTTTTAGAGAAGTTGAGATGACAAAAGATCCATATAATGCATAATTGGAAGTGTTTATAGAGCTCAACCTATGTTTTATGTCTGCACCTCATTCCTTCCCATATATTTGAATTCTAATACTTCTTCAAAATTCTCGTCGACTGATCATTAATTATAAATTTTCATTCTATAATGTACTTTTACGTGTTACCATATATTCAGTGTTATTTGTTATTTACTTTCAGCCGCAGATACTTAGACTTATTTAATAGAAGCTGGCTCTTATTATCTCCAAGATATCTTCCACTACTACTATACCATCAGCATATACCAATTATTGACTAATATCTTTGAGTTGTACGATCTCATAACCATGTGAGGATTCAACTTAAGCAAATTATTTAACCTAACCTAACTTAACCTCACTTAACCTAACCTCATTCCTAACATAGCCTCACTTAACCTAACCACACTCAACCTAACCTAACCTTACTTAACCTAACCTAACCTCACTCAACCTAACCTAATCTAATACAACCTCACTTAGCCTAACCTAACCACACTTAACCTAACCTAACCTCACTTAATCTAATCCAACCTCACATAACCAAACCTAACCTCACTTAGCCTAACCTAACCACACTTAACCTAACCCAACCTAAATTCACATAAACTAACCTAACCTCACTTAACCTAATCTAACCTCACTTAACCGCACCTTACCTCACTCCACCTAACCAAACCGCACTTAACCGCACCTTACCTCACTCCACCTAAGCTAACCTCACTTAACCTAACCTAACCTCAAACACATAACCTAACCTAATCCCTAATTGGCCTCCGAAGGCCTAACCTAACCCAAGTGGCTACCAAGGGCCTAACCGAACACACATTGCCCTCGAGAGCCTAACTAACACAAAAAATGCCTCCGAGGGCCTAACATAACCCAAAGTAGTCCTAGTGTGCCTAACCTAACCCAAAAGGCCTCAGAGGGTCTTCTCTAACTCAAGTGGCACCCGAGGACCTAACCTAACCCAAAGGGCCCCCAAAGGCCCATACATAACTCAAGTGGCCCCGAGGACTTAACCCAACCCAAAGTGTCCCCAGAGGTTCTAAGATAACCCAATGCGGTCCCCGATGGCCGAACCTAAACTCAAATGTTCTCCGAAGGCCTAACCTAACACCAAGTGGCCCCCGAGAGCCTAACCTAACTCAAAGTGGCCCACGATGGCCTAATCTAACCCGAGTGGCCCACGAGGGACTAATATGACACAAAGTGGCCTCCGAGGGCCTAATATGACACAAAATGGCCTCAGAGGGCCTAATATGACACAAAGTGGCCTCAAAGGGCCTAATATGACACAAAGTGGCCTCCGAGGGCCTAACCAAATACGAAGTGGCAGCCGATGGCCTAACCTAACCCAAGTGGCCCTCGATGGCCTAACCTAACCCAAGTGGCCCTCGATGGCCTAACCAAACCCAAGTGGCCCTCGAGGCCTAACCTAACCCAAGTGGCCCTCGATGGCCTAACCTAACCCAAGTGGCCCTCGATGGCCTAACCTAACCCAAGTGGCCCCCTAGGGTCTAACCTAACAAAAGTGACCCTCGAGGGCGTAACATAGCCCAAGGAGTTCCCGAAAGCCCAACCTAACACCCAGTGGCCCCCGAGAGCCTAATCTATTCCCAGTGGTCCCCGAGAGCATAACTTAAACCAATATGGTCAAACCTAAGCCAAAGTGGCCCCGAAGGCGAAACTTAGCCCAAAGTGGCCGACGAGTGCCTAACCTAACCCATGAGACGTTGAAGGTAAACAGAGTAGACGACAGTGAAAGACGTATGGTAATTTTTTTCTCTCGACAACGCATACATGCACACATACACACGCATATGAAAATATTCACACACACGCGAGTGCAGGCGCGCGCGCACACACATACACACACAAAACTCTTTCCCATTGTAAACTAACCGAACCGACCCATAGCGAAGCGAACTTAATCTAACTGAACCGAACCATAAAAAACCAAACCTAACCTAACGTAACCTAACATAAACTCACCTATCCTAATCAGACCTCACTTAACCTAACTTAACCTCACTTAACCTAACTTAACGTCACTTAACCTAATTTAACGTAACCACACTAAACCTAACATAACTTAAGCTCACTTAACCTAACATAACATAAGATCACTTAACCTAACCGAATATAACCTCATTTACCCTAATCTAACCTAACCTCACTTAACCTAACCTAACTTAATGGCATGCTCTAATAAAAAATCCGGATATAGAAGAGACAATACATATCATTGCTTTAAAATTTTATACATTTCAAAACTATCAGAAATGTGTTTTCCTACCCGCACCCTACTGTTTATTTCATTTAGACATGTTCGATTAAGTCTAATCTTTAATATTCTAGGAGAATACAATACAACTTCTCCTCTTAACTGCAGTAAATCATATGCCTTTCTGAAGTCTACAAGTCCTTGATGTACAACCTAATTGAACAGATAGACATTGTTAGAAATCGGCAATCAAATCTTTAACATAGGTAAAGTCCTGGAGTGTAAGACAACAGATAATATGTTCCATCCCAATGACGCGGTTTAACCTTTCACCTTACAGGTAATATTACGTGCGACACGCCACCCGGAACTTACAGTGGCACACACATACATTTTTTGACCAAACATGGACATGGAGGGTCTCTCCGAATGAGTTAGTAGCTCAATGTCAGTGCCACCTCCGAGACAACACAACATGAAGAAGAAACAAACAATTCATGCACATTCATACTACATGGTGAATATAATAATAATGATGATGGCCACATGAAGTTCGGATACCGCTTGGGTCTTATCGTTTCGCGACATTTGCCTTACAGATCAGGGAAATAACCAGGGAAAATAGTATGACCCAAGAAATTTGACCCGATCGGGGATCGAATCCTGTGTGTATGAGGCAGCGACTCTATGCTGAGATCACAGCCATGGTCTTTTAAAATAAATAGTATAATTCTCTTTATTCACGTCAGTCACATTTCAAAGTACTTTTACAAAAGTTGGTTGCTTTGTCTGTAATGCAGACACCGTTCCATCACCATTAGCTTCAGTAGCATACAGACAGGAGGTATTACTTTGAACATTCCATCTGATAACGTTAACAGAACGCTCCAACAGATAAGCGTAACAACTCTGTATTTATACATATCCCGGTCTCATATGTTTAATGGACGTTTATATTATTTTATAGTTTATAATACCTCGACCAATGATTTTTCATAATACATTCTTATAATACTGTTTCTCTACGTACTTTTTCCGTCTTTAAAACCCGCATTTCGTAATATTTTAAACGTTTTTCAACGCCAATTATCTTATTTTTTAACAAATATAAAATATTTATCTATGTACGCAAATTGATTTTTTCGAAGTTACATCATTCCTTGTTGTAATTGAAGGTTTTTTTTTAAATACAACCATTGTCCAAAACGTTAAATTTCTGGGATACAGGAACTGAAGAAAGAATTTTATATTGACCTTCGTCTCAATATGTTATTGGGAACAAAAACTGTCATACTAGTGCTTGGATATCTGGAAGCAAAGTTTATGTGACTTCAATAATAAGAGCCATAGCCCATCGTCTTTTCCGTAAACCAACCACAGTCCGACTGGGATGTGTTGTACAGATCTGGTTGACAAAAGCCACTGCCTTTCAGCGTGATTAATATTGTACAGCAAAATTTCTTTGACTTAGATTCTGCCATGAAACTACTTTTCCTGCCAAAGTGTCGCCCTCACATGAAGATGAAAGGTGTCCAGATGTCCGAATTTTCTTCTGGCTATAACTAATTCTAACTAACTCACTGGCACTATCGAACCCGTAGGTTCATAGCCGCGCGGACATAAGCTCTCCATATATCCCTATCCTGAGCTAGTGTTTTCCAATCATTTCCGGTATAATCTACTTCCCTCAAATCATTGTTAATGTTATTCTCCCACCTCATTCTTGGTCTACCAACTGGGCGTTTTCCGTCTGGTTTTCCTACAAGAAGCTTCCATGCACGTCTTTCATTCCCCATTCGTGTCACATGTCTGGCCTGTCGCAGTCTATGAGATTAACTGTTAAATACCACGCAGTTCATTGTTATGTAGTCTTCTGCATTCTCCTGTCGGTACAACCATACTGCAAAAATTTAAATTTTGGGATACAGTAACTGAAGAGAGAGAGTTTCATATTGGCCTTCGTCTCAATATGTTATTGGGAACAAAAACAGTCATTGTGCTTGGTTATCTGGAAGCAAAGTTTGGGTAATTTCAATAAAAGAACCATATCCCATCGTCTTTTTCTGTAAACCAACCACAGTCCGACTGGAATGTGTTGTTCAGAACAGCTAGACAAAAGCCAGCGTGATTAATATTTACAGGAAATTGAAATCAATACCCAAGACTGGATGGAACCCCTGTATGACCTTCGACACGCTGTGACAAGACTAGCGACGCACGGTTTCCACTTCAAAGTGTGTAAGACCAAGACATATCACCAACCGACGAACGAGTGTAAGTGCGAGTGGTGCGGGAAAAAGTGTGACAGATACCACGCCATATGGTGCGAGAACAGACAATCATCCGTGACCCAACTGAGTGACAAGTGAGAGATAAACTATTTACTAATCATGCATATTTTGTGCTTTACACTTATTAATTAATTAATATTTACAGCAAGATTTCTTTGACTTAGATTCTGCCATCAAACATTTTTTCCTGCCAAAGAGTCGCCCTAACATGAAGCTGAAAGGTGTCCGGATGTCTGACTATACACATATTAAAGCTAGGCACACATGTACAGGGCCTTGGGACATGATCTGCAGATAGAAACACAAAGAAGTTGCCCAGTTCCTTAGAATTGACCTAGTTGTACACATCACAACTTCTACCTAATCCAAGAAAGGTAAAAAATCTTCAAAAGTTCTCAGCAGGCATCAGAGATTTCTATCTAAATTGGTAGATGATTGTGTGCAGGATGAACAGCCGTGGAGAAGAACAATAATCAGCGCATCAATATCATTCAAGGCTGATTAAGGATATTCAACAATTCTTACATTACTGCTTCACAAATGTAAAGTTTAATTGTCTATTAGTGAATTATTGTGGTTTACCTATATTTTTATAAAACATTATTATAATTTATATTAAATGTCAGGTAAAATTAAAATAAAAAGTTTCAACTTTTTTTTATAAGCAACCATACACACCCAATTTTGCCCAGTGTTTCTCAATAGAGTTTTAGCTTAAATTGTGTAAATACTTCCAGTAACTCGACGAGTTGCAAGACCATTGTTTGATGCTTGAAATATCGACCAATTTTATCATGGAAAGTTTTTTCTCTCTCCTGAAAATTTTAATTTTTTGACTATGGTTGTATTTTTAAGGGCACCCAGTACTTATTTTGGTTTAATTTTTTTTTCTTTTTGCTTACAAAATCCAGGAATTCCATTTTATCGATTTGTAATATTAGTTTGTCGATTTTGGACATTTAAAACCATAAAAATGGCGTCTCTATGTTCTGCTAATGTGCACTTTTTTTTGGCATTTTCCTGTAAATCGTATTTTTTCATAATTTGGTAGACTTTTCTCTGAAACCATGAAAGGTAGGAGAATAATTTTTGGCATGTATAAGCAGTTTAAATAATAAGGTAAATTTATCTTCGTGCTATTGATAGTGTTTGAAATTTAAAAAAAATTTTGCAAAATTTTTAACAAAAAAAATTTGGTCTTTGAATATTTTTCAAATGAATCATAATCCATAACTGAACACAAGCAAAAACTTATTATTGTCAAATGAGCTATGGACAATAACATACTAAATTTTTGAAACGGGTAAGTAGATTTAGAGAAAATTGTACCAAGACAATACTTTTCAAGAAGTTAGATTTTCTATTTATTTTAATTTTAAATTCCTCTTGACGAAATATATCTAAGACGGTAACCAGAGTGTCGTTATGTTCTAGATGACGGGTTTAATTAGTGACATAATTTTCATGCACATAACTTAAGAATAAGCTGAAAAAAAAATTATGTTTGTGTGTTGCATGTTTTTTAAATCAAATTGCAAAGAAATTAGTATCGGTTACCCTTAAAAACCCTTCAATTATTGTTACTATATAATTGAATTTTGACTTTATTTCAATAATTCCCACATTTGTTTTTACTAAAAAATATCTGATACTGTTTGCCTAATGCAGGCTATTCCTTGTGTATCCAGCAGGTCTATAGCAACTAGAATTAAGGCTATAAATAAAACAGCTATGAAAGTTGTTAAATGTGCAATGCAATGCGTGGAATTTGAGTTGATTCCGTAAACCATGATGCACCACTGCATATCAAACTGCAGCAGTCAAGTTATTTATTGTTGAAGTGAATAAAGAGACGCCACACGCTATCGATCACTCATTAAAGTAAATATGTAAACAAGGTTGAGCTGATGTTACAGTGTTTAAATTTTGCAATCTCATTAACACAGTTAAAACCAAAATCAGAATATATGCTCAAACTCAGCTAATTGCTCTAATAATAAAATAATAATAATAATAATAATAATAATAATAATAATAATAATAATAATAATAATAATAATAATAATAATAATAATAAAAATAATAATAATAATAATAATAATAATGATAATAATAATGATAAAAACAATGATAATAATAATGATAATATTAATGATGATGATATAATAATAATAATAAACACATTTAATAATATATAAATTTAATAATAATAATAATTATAATAATAGTAGTAGTAATAATAGTAATAATAATAATAGTAATAAAAATAATAACAATAAAGTAATAATAATGATAATCCATTAATAATAATTCTGCCCGAGGCAGGTCTTTCACTGCTATCATAGCACTTGCATGCTATGCTTGCAGCTTTACTAGGGAATTTAAGTGTGGTAGCTTCCCGTTGTTTTCCACACCGGTGAAGGATGATGATGATAAAGATGATGATGATGGCCATATGATTTCGGGGACCGTGTTTGGGTCTTAAAGTTTTCCTGACATTTGTCTTACAGCTGAGGAAAAACGCCGATAAAAACCTCACCCAGAAAAACTACCCTGACCGGGGATCGAACCCGGCCCGCTGCGTGACAAAGCAGCACGCTACCTCGAGACCACAGCGGTGGACAATAATGATAAGAATAATATTAATATTAATAATAATCATCATCATAATAAATAATAATAATAAAAATAATAGAAATAATTTTATAAAATAATAATAATAATAATGATAATTAATTAAATAAAAATAAAACATAGTTTTATTTGATTTTCATATTTATTAAGATATAATTCAGTGCAAGCTGTTTCGGTACACTGTACCTTCTTCAGACATGTTAAGAAATTATGAATTGTGTTCCAACTGATCTAAACAACAATACAACAGATCGGTTGGAACACAATTCATAATTTGTTAACATGTCTGAAGAAGGTACAGTGTACCGAAACAGCTGTCACTGAATTATATCTTAATAAATATGAAAATCAAAATAAAACTACGTTTTATTTTTATTTAATTAATAAATGTGGATTTTCATCAAGTAAATACCAACTCAATTGATTACATAAAGATAATAGTGATGATGATGATACCTAACTCTGCTCACAGGCTCTATCGAACCCGTAGGTTCGTGACAGTCGTACATAAGCTCTCCATATATCCTTGAGCTAATTTTTCCATTCATCCCATGTATAATCTACTTACTTCAAATCATAATTTAATATTATTCTCCCACCTCAATCTCCGTCTGCCTACCATGCACATTACCTCTGGTTTTCCTAAACGAGTCTTCATGTCCCTCTTTCATTCCTCATTCGTGTCACATGTAGGCCTAATATAATCCAAAATGTTGACATCATCACTTCGTATTGTTACAATATCAATCTGATGTACTATAATTGAGAGATACGGTCAAGAACTGAACCCACACGTGCCCAAAAATAACTTTTTGTATTATCAACGTTTCCATTAATTTTTGAAACATGTTACTTTTACAATTAAAAATCTAACAAGAGAAACAAATGCTTTAGAAAACCAGAGGAAAATCGTCCAGAATGAGGAGGGAGAACAATATTAACCATCATTTTAGGGAAGTTATTATACAAGGGGGGATTGGAAAATGTTAGTTCAGAATAGGGATTACGGACAGCTTATGCCCTCGCGGATAAGAACCTAACGGTTCGATAGTGACAATGAGTTATGTAATATTAATACTAACAATAATAATGATGATTTTCAAAATAATACTGGCAGTAATAATAAATAATAATAATAATAATAATAATAATAATAACCAGTAATAATAATAATAATAATAATAATGACAATAATAATAATAACCAGTAATAATAATAATAATTATTATTACTATTACTATTATTATTATTATTATTATTATTATTTTATTACCATCATCATTATGGGTTCGATCCCCGTTCGGGGCAGTTTTTCTGCGTGAGGCTTTTGTCGGGGGTTTCCTCACCTGTAAGACAAATGTCAGGAAAACTTTAAGGCCCAAACGGTCTCCGAAATCATATGGCCATCATCATCATCAGCCGTCACCGGTGTGGAAAGCAACGGGAAGCTACCAGCACACCTACAATTCCCTAGTAAAGCTGCAAGCATAGCATGAAAATGCTATGATTGCAGTGAAGAACCTGTCCTCGGGCAGAACTACCATGGATGGATTATTATTATCATAATAATAATAATAATACTATTACTATTTTAATAATAATAATAATAATTATTATTATTATTATTATTAATGTTATTGTTGTTTTTGTTGTTGACGTCATCATGTATTAATACAAGATTAGGATGTTAAGTATGGAATACGAAAAATGATGATTACAAAATAATATTAATAAAAAGCAATAGACCTATCTATGAACAATATCTTACAGGAAAGAAATAGAATGACATTAAACCTGTCAAAAAATTAAGACATCTACGATCAATCTATGAATAAGAAGGTTCATTACATCAGAAATAGAAAAAAAATTAGCGGATGGACGAAGAGTAATTGACTGAACTCAGTATCATGGAATAAAACATCCTTTAAAGAACAATGAAATGTATATTTGAGACTATTTCAGAGAGTATTAGGTTATATGAATGAAATATATGGACAATTAAAAAATGCCAATGTAACAAGCAACAGAGATGCATAACGTCCTAATAACGACGTTTGAATTTCGCGGTCAAAGGCGAGAACAGTGGTCTCACATTGGTAGAAATAGATGCGCCAGTCGCTGACTCGTCAGTCGAAAGACCCGTGCAGATCATCGAAATGTATAGGCTCTCATTCCAGAGATATTTACGAGCGTTTACTTCCCCTTTGAAAATATCGATGGCCAGAAAATTCCAGTTACAAATATCTCGACCGTGGGCCTAGAAATTAACCTCCCTCCCTAATTATCTGTGGTTAAGACAGGAAGCGAGTCAGTTGAGAATTGCAAGCGGTATAGTGAGGAGGGGGAGACAGAGACAGAAGGAGAGAGAGAGAGAGAGAAAAAGAGAAAAAGAGACAAAGAGAAAAGAAAAAGAGAAAGAGAAGAAAAAGAGAGAGAAAAAGAGAGAGAGAAAAAGAGAGAGAGAAAAAAAGAGACGAGAGAGAAGAAAGAGAGAGAGAAAGAGAGAGTGAGAGAGAGAGAAAGGAGAGAGAAAGAGAGAGAGAGAGGAGAGTACTGCAGCGAGTGGACTCATCAGAGACTGTAAATAATTGTGTGAGACAAACATTATAGCTGTAACAATTAGGCTACACTGGTCAACATGATTTTTGTCTCATGAGTACCGATAGTTGTACTTAATGCAGTTTTCATGGTGTTTTCAAATATGTATTCGGAATTTCTCCATTACTCAGTGTTTTTTATTTCATTTCAATTAATGGATTTCAATAATTATTGTTTTAATAAACGTTTTTTCGTCCATTAACCATTGTAAAATAAAACAAAATTAGCTAACTCTAATTTCAGCTATGGAAAAGAGAGATGAAGGCAAATGGAATCCTAATATGCTGGCCGATTATTGTTGGACCATCAAGACGGATGCTCCACAGGTGAAATATAGCAGAAAATCGTCATTTCTTATTTTCTAGGTGAGTCCGAATGTTCGAATATTATGTAGTTACGAATGTAGAAAATATTAAAATGTTTGAAATTATAAAAACCTGTCTCTCGGAATCCTTGCGTCATGGAGAAAAACCGATATCATATTTTAATTCAGGAGAAAAAATGCTATCATAATCACATATTTTTCTTTCTGAGACAAAAAAAAAGTTTGTTGTTTGTTGCTGAGTGTAATTAGTGTAAATAGTGAGGGAACTTTAACTGATAGTTTGTGGAATCAAATAAAGTTGAGGTGAAGGATTATACGATCACCGTGTGGATTATTTACGTCAAAACGACGTGAAGCGATTACTACGGTCTACTACTAACTAACTAACTGGCACTATCGAACCCGTAAGTTCATGGCCGCGCGGACATAAGCTCTCTATACATCCCTATACTGAGCCAATGTTTTCCAATCATCCCCTGTATAATCTATTCCCTCAAATTATAGTTAATGTTATGCTCCCAACTCATTCTTGGTCTACCAACTGGGCGTTTTCCCCCCTGGTTTTCTTACAAGAAGCTTCCATGCCCGATTTTCATTCCCCATTCGTGCCACATGTCCTGCCGATCGCAGTCTACGAGACTTAACTGTTCTCATTATATCTGGCATCCTATAAAAACCATGTAATTCATTGTTAAGCAGTCTTCCCCATTCCCCTGTCTGTTCATCTCTCTTTGGTCCAAAAATTTTCCTTAGAACTTTATTCTCAAATACTCGTAATCTCCCTTTCCTCCCTTAAAGTAAAAGTCCATGTTTCGCATCCATATAATATAACTGGTAGAATAATAGTTTTATATATTTTCAGTTTAACGTTTTCAGAAAGAAGTTGGGAAGTCAACAGTTTCTGTAATGCATAATAGCAAGCATTTTCAGAATTGAGTCTATGTTTAATTTCCTTGTTTATCTTTACCTTGTCGTGGTGGAGTGGCTTGCGTGCTTATACAATCCTGAGAGCTATACCTGCGGTAGCATTGCTGCCGATAGGGTTACCCATGCCGGACTGGTCGAAGGTGATAAGCCAGACGAAAAAAAGTACCTTGGTCAAGAGTGACGAACTTTCACCGTAAAAATACAATCGTCAAAAATGCGGACATGGGTTCAACTGGGGTAAAATTTTCCGGAAGTCAAATAGTCCCCCATTCGGTTCTCCGGGCGGGGACTACTTCAGGGAACCCATGCCAAAGGCTCAAACATAGGGACATGTTCCTGGGAACATGGAATGTTAGGACTTTATATGGTCTACTACTAACAATATGATATTATTATATAAATCCTTACTTTTCATATCCCCTTAAAATATGGTTTTAAAATAACTGTTATCCAAATTGACGTCTCTACGTTTCAATTCGCTTTCAGTTAAATTCAAAAAACACTTTGTCTTTAGATCTTAAAAAATAATAACTTTTGGAAAGAGACAGCCTTTGCAATTCTCGCCTGCGCTGGTATTAATTCTGTTGTTTGTACGGTTGCTTGGGGCTGTCTGTCCGTTTCACGATAAATTGGAAAACGTATTTAAGCGAATGAGAGAAAGTGCGCATGTTAAAAATGTTAGGTATTACAGACGCAAATTACCTTCAGCTAAATGTATAACCACTTTATCATACATTTACGTATTCCCCTAAATCGTGCAGAAAAAATCTTATAGTTCATTCAGATATATTAAAATGTATTTTTGTCTATTTGCATACACGGGGTAAGACTGTGTATCTACATGTATAACACTGAGCAACAAAAATACACTTTTTTTTTGTCTCAGAAAGGAAAATATGTGATTCTGATAGTATTTTTTCTCCTAAAATCAAATATGATAACGGGTTTTCTCCATCACGCAAGGTTTCCGAGAGACAGGAATTTATATTTTCAAACACTTTAATATTTTCTACATTCGTAACTACCCAATATTCGAACATTCGGACTCTTCTAGAGAGTAAGGAATGACGATTTTCTGCTATATTTAGCCTGTGGGGCATTCCTGTTGATGGTCCAACAATAATCGGCCAGCATATCAGGATTCCATTTGCATTGATATCTCTTTTCAATAGCTGAAATCTCCTGAGTTAGCTCATTTGTTTTTTTTTACAGTGGACAAATGTAAGAAGGAACGTTTATTAAAAATTAATTATTTAAATCCATTAATTGAAATTGAAATAAAAAACTGTAGGTGATGGAGAAATTCCGAATACATATTTGAAAACACGATAAAAAAACTGGGTTAAGTACAACTATTGGTACTCATGAGACAAAAATCATGTTAACCAGTGTAATTAACCTGTTATGTAGTTTGATTTTGTATTGTCGGAGATCTCTGAGTTTTTGGATTAATGATTAGTTATTTAGGCATATTCATTATTTCCCATTTTATTTCAAATTCCTTATACACTCCATGTTGAAGAAATGTCCTTTTTTTTCTCGCAGGCACACACGCACATGCACACATACACACGCACTTACAAACAACTCATTCCCATTGTAACCTACCTAACCTAACGGAAGTAACCTATCCTAACGTCTCTTCTCTTATTTTTACTCACAATTTGTAGGATTTTCATCCTGGTTTATTACCAAAATCACTCCTCGGTGAAAGACTTTTGGATGTGCATTCACAGTCTATTCATCTCTTCGGTGCTCTTCTTGTTGTTTTCCCGTTCATTGGTCCTACTACTTTAGCCCTTTTTGCAAGTTGGTTGTCTTCTATTTTTTCTGTATGACATTTCCAATATTTTCGTCTATATATAATACATTTGGTCATGTCTTGAATACGACATTTGTCCCTAATGTCTGTGTTGTAAGTATATAACATAATATTACTAACATTAGCCTAACTTAAGTAACCTAACCTAATTTGACATGAACTGACCTGAACAGATCAGACCAAACCATAACCGACACGACCCCGATTCAATCCAACAGGAACAGAACGAACCTAACATAACATAACCAAACCCAACAAAACAAAACCTCGTAGTACCTAAACCTCACATACACCTCAAATCACAAACTAACATCATCTAACCTAAACCTAATCTCGCATAACCTAGCCTCCCATACCTAACCTCGCATAACCAACCTCCCATAATCTAAACCTCATATAACCAACCTCATTAACCAAGTAACATAACCTAACCTCACATAACCTAAAATCAATAACCCTAACCTCACATAACCTATCCACATAACAATCCTCACAAACTTAACCTCAATAACCTAACCTCAATTACCTAACCTCACATACCAACCTCACAAACCTAACCTAACTAACCTAACCTCACACTACCTAACATCCATAACCTAACCTCACATAACCTAAACCCTCACATACCATAACCCTACCTCACATAAAGCTAACCTCACATAACCTACCTCTCCTAAAACTAACCTCACTACCCTACAATCACATAACCTAACCTCACATAAACCTAACCCTCACATAACCTAAACCTCACATAACCTTACCTCACATACCTACCCTCACATAACCTAAATCACCTAACCTAACCTCCACATCACCTAAACCTCACAGACAAAACCTCACATAACCTAACCTCACATAACCTAAAATCACATAACCTAACATCACATAACCTAATCTCACAAAACCTAACCTCACATAACCTAACCTCACATAACCTAACCTCACATAACCTAACCTCACATAACCTAAAATCACATAACCTAACATCACATAATCTAACCTCACATAATCTAACCTCACAAACCTAACCTCACATAACCTAACCTCACATAACCTAACCTCACATCTTGCATTATCCCGAACACTAATAGAGGGTTTACAGTATTTTGTATCTATTTGTCCCATTTTACCAAGAGTTCAATGTAAATATAGGACAGGAACTATATGGGAGAGTACAATGCTAACAGAAAGCATGTTTTT
The DNA here is from genome assembly GCA_030220185.1 of Diploptera punctata. NCBI lineage: Eukaryota > Metazoa > Arthropoda > Insecta > Blattodea > Blaberidae > Diploptera > Diploptera punctata. The sequence continues at coordinate 501,237 of JASPKZ010008066.1, forward strand.
TTTTCGAATTCGGTAATAATTCACAGTACAATGGTTCACTCCACTTATCACGCAATGTTAGGATTAGCCTCGTGGCAGGAGTAGGTTACGATAAACCTACTAAACAATCTAAAATCCAAAACATTGAATTGTTTTCCCTAAAGGAAAAGCAACTACCGCCCACACGATTATAGCGAAACGATCACAGAATGGGGTAATAGTAAAAACATCACTTGATAAAGTTATAAAGGAACAAGAAGACATTTGAGGAGAAGAGTTATATTTGTCCTTGGAACTCTGGTGAGAGCGTTTTAATGACAACCCTCGTTTTTGTGTATCGATTATTGTTGTTGTGTGGGCATCATAATTGCGTTAGTAGAGCTCTCATCTGTCATGTTTTATCAATAAACGCCATGCAAATGTATGGTCAGGGCATAAAACACAATATATCCTCCTTATTTTGTGACTTCAACATTGTTCGCTTTCTGTTTTGTTTCATTTCAAGTCAAATCCAATCTTTTGTTATTTGTGTCATTATGTCTACAGCCTGAAAACGTATATATGTTTCTTGTTTTCCAATAATTTTTCTTCTACGTGTCCATACGAAGGATGACGGCTAAAACCGATCAGTATCACATTACGCTAATTTTCAGTATTTCACTTTTCATCATCATCATCATCGTCGTCGTCATGAACTTATTTAAGTTTAGGTCATTTGAGCCTGTTCTTATGAGATCTGAAGATGTGGTTGGTCAGACCATCTTAACGTTTGACTTCCTTTATCTGGAAGACCTTTAGGTTGAATGTTAAGGTAAGGAACATTTTCTCCTGAACTATTCATCCTATTAAGTTGAAATTTTTACGGTGGAAAGGTTCACATATTTAGAGCCTCCTATCATAAGGATTTACATAGATATGCATTTATATCAATTCTTTTTTCTTTACAAATATTTTCTTTCAGTTTTTTACACTGTATTTTGCAACCTACATTTTTTAATTACTGAGCTATTACAACATCAATATGGTACAAATTGTATATGAACACTATATTGAAGCCCTGAAAATTTCAGGTCTCTATCTTTAATAGTTTTGAAGAAAATGTTCTTTATATTTTGAAAAAATGAATGCTAACTATGGGAGAGAGTTGACGGCTCCATGCCCACATTTTAAAGGGACGGGGAATATTTAAAACAAATAATAAACACACTTAGAAACAAGATACAGGCAAAATAATTATACCATATTAAAGAGGAATCATTCTGGTATTTTAATTGATAAAAACATGAAAATGCATTTTTTCATCGCATCTGGCCTTCCGGGTCCCCTTAACTGTTTTTGATTAGCAACCCTTGATATAAGAGAAGAGAGAATTCCAGATACAAGTAGCCGAAATAAGGAAAGATAAGGAACAGTCAGATGTTCGATGTAGAGGTACAACTAGAGTTAAATTGTCTCTCGATCGTGTATTTAAGTTATGTTGGGAAGATATTGAATGGAAGCGAGTACAAAAGTTAAAGGAGTGTTGACGTGGATAAAATGTGATAAAAGAAACAGAGACAATACATTTGTCGCCTGTCTTCTTATCTGAACAAAGACAATATTTCAAATGGCGGAGTTATGTGATCTGATTTACGGACGTTGCATATATAACGTGCAGAAGCATTATGATCTCCTTGCAGTCTTTATTATAATTTGATGATCATGGCGGTTAAGAATAGGCCACAATAATCTAAATTCGACATCGTGAAAGTTTAAACGAGGGGTATCTGAAAACGTTCGGTCCCTTATTACCCAGTTTAGAATTATTATCGCCTCACTACGATGGTTGTCAGTTTATATAAAAGCAGGTGTCGCGCGACAATGATTAACATGCGAAATTATTATAATGGCGGTAGTCAGCATCTGTGAACATAATTATATATAAGAGCTTTTTCATGCTTTGGTTGTCATTAGTTTGATCCTTCCGAGAAATTCTCGTATAAGACATGAAACACATATCGCCTTCGTTGATTTCATAATGGCTTTTGACAAAGTAGACAGGAATATATTACTACAAATTTTAACTGATGATAACGTTCCACAACAACATATTACTAATATCTTCAACATCTATAAAGATAATGAAATTTCTGTTAAACAAGATGGCAAATTATCTTCTTGGGAAGAGATCAACACTGGAGTAAGACAGTGATGTGGACTTTCACCGGTGCTTTTCATTTTATATATATGAATAAATTAATAAACGAATGGTGTAAAACACAACGAGGATATATACGGTACCCATCAATAGGAACCTCAAACTCGATGCTATTCTATTTGCAGACGATTTAGCTCTTCTGGCATTTTCCGAAAATGATTTGCAACGATCAATTTAAAATTTACAAAAAATAGGTGCCAAATTTAATATGGGAATATCAATTAACAAAACTAAAATTATGGCATTTCATGGGAAGGACCCCATACAAAGTAAAATCTGTCTCCAGAATAAAATTTTAGAGAGATATAATCAATTTAATTATCTTGGATATTATCTCTCTATCTGGAAATAAAAGGATATCCCTGAAAAGTTTACTAGTTATAATAAAAGTTTGGGAATTATTAATCAAGTTATGAAACCATCCCTTGTACAAAAAACACCAGATTACGTTTATATAACACTTTGGCTAGACCACTGTTGACCTATGAGAGTGAAGCATGGACACTAAAAAGACAACATGAAAGCAGAATAACGGCTTGTGAAATGAGATTCGTGCGCAGAACAGCGGGTTACACCAGATGGCATCGGAAAAGGAACACCGATGTTTTAAAATAATTGAAGACTATGCCAATTTTGGAATATATTAAACAGTACCAACTAAATTGGAAACACCATCTAGAAAGAATGCGTTCAAATCGGATCCCCAAAGTTGTTTATAATTATATACCAAGAGGACGAAGATCACTGGGCCGTCCTATGAAACGCTGGAGGGAAATTTATCTATAGGATCGTAACAGGCCTTCGACTAATACTTGGAAGGAAGAAGCAGAAGAAGATATATAAGAGCTGCGGGGAAAGGAAGCGAGCCGCTGGACAACCATCATAGTGAGGCGCTAATACGATGACGTCAGCTATTAATAACGTCGTTAAATTAAAATAGTATGTACCTCAAATGAAATTTTCTGTTGAACCGAACTGTATCAAACAAAGGTCAATTTAAACAAAACAGCAGCCATGTTTTATTTTTAAAACAAGTCACAAACAATAGAACAGTAATTAAAGAAAACAATAATATACCAGTGGACCAATTTTCCCTCTCGCTTTGTTATCAAATAAAACAAAAAATAAATAAATCGCCCACGTTCGGATTTTAACCCAAGTTGTTCGGCTGAAATCCCCATGACCTATCTACATGCTCTGTCTGGTTTCAGTTGCATGAAATAAACTGCATTCCCTTTCAAATTAATTGCCTGCATTCCGAAAGTTAGGAACAAGAGATAAACCCGGTAAATATTCTGCACCAATTAACTCACTATCACCATCAAACCCATAGGTTCATGGCCGCTCCAACATAAAATTTCGATAGGCCTACATCCTTTACCTGAGCCTATGTCTTACAATGATTCCCTGTATAATTTATCTCCATCAAATTATGATTAATGTTATTCTCCCACCTCATTCTTGGTTACCTACTGGGTGTTTTCCATCTGGTTTACATACGAAGAGTTTCCATGCTCCTCTTTCATTTCCCATTTCTGCCACATGCCCTGTCCGTGGAACTAGTCTCTCCGTGGAACGTGTAGGGAAATTCATCAGATTTCCGATTAGACATGTTTCTCGCTTGAAGCTCAAGAGGGAAATGAGTAATGTCACGTGATGTTCTCCCTTCTGCACTTCCTTCCGTGGCCTCTTTTGGCTGTGTATTTTTGCCTGCCTCCTGCGTATATAGCTTATTTGGAACAGTTACTCTACAGATTAAACGGATAGACTATAGACTAAACTGAAACAATACAATCTAGAGAGTGTGTCCGTGTTTTCTAATGCAAAAAACCGGTCTGAATCCAAAATATATAAAATTGAGTTTTCCATGACTATAGTCTTGGTATATTACCAAAAGTGTCAAAATTTTCGAAGTTTTCAGAAACTGCTAAAATACAATTTAGAGGGTGTGTTCGGGATTTCTAATGTAAAAAATCTGGTCTAAATACAAAATTTAAAATTGAGTTTTCCAAGGCTATAGTCTTGGTTTTTTACCAAAAAATGTCAAAATTTTCGAAATTTCAAAAACCCCTAAAATACAATCCAGAGGGTGTGTCCAGGATTTCTAATGCAAAAAAAAGCCGCTCTAAACCCATAATTTTAAAATTGAGTTTTCCAAGGCTATAGTCTTGGTATATTATACAAAAATGTCAAAATTTTCGAAATTTCAATAACTACTAATATACAATCCAGAGGGTGTGTCCGGGATTTCTAATGCAAAAAAAAAACCGGACTAAATCCAAAATTTCGAAATCGAGTTTTGCAAGGCTATTTTCTTAATGTTTTTCGAAAAAATGTCAAAATTTTCGAAATTTCTAAAACTGCTAAAATACAATCTAGGGGATGTGTCCGGGATTTCTAACGTAAAAAATTCAGTCTAAATCCACAATTTTAAATTGAGTTTTCCAAGCCTATAGTCTTGGTGTTATTCCAAAAAATATCAAAGTTTTCGAAATTTCAAAAAAAAACTGTTAAAATACAATCTAGAGGTTACTTCAGGGATGTCTAATGCAAGAAATCCGGTCTAAATCCAAAATTTGAAAATTGAGTTTTCTAAGGCTATAGACTTGGTATTTTTCCAAGAAAATGTCAACTTTTCGAAATTTCAAAAGCTGCTAAAATACAGTCTAGAGAGATGTCCACGATTTATAATGCAAAAAAAACCGGGCTAAATCCAGAATTTCAAAATCGACTTTTCCAAGGCTATAGACTTGGTATTTTTTCAAAAAAGTCAAAATTTTCGAAATTTCAAAAAGTGAGAAAATACAATCTAGAGAGTGAATCCAGGATTTCTAATGGAAAAAATTTCAAAATTGAGTTTTCCAAGGCTGTAGTCTTGGTAATTTACCAAAAATGTCAACATTTTCCAAATTTCAAAAACTGCTAAATACAAGCTAGAGGCTGTGTCAGGGATTTCTAATGCAAAATATCTGGTCTAAATCTGAAATACCAAATTTTTCCAAAAAAAAATGTCGAAATTTCCGTAATTTCAAAAACTGCTAAAATGCAATCTAGAGGTTGTGTCCGGGATATCTAATGCAAAAAAACCCGTCCAAATCCAAAATTTCAAAATTGAGTTTTCCAAGGCTATAGTCTTGGTATTTTACCAAAAAATGTCAACATTTTCGAAATTTCAAAAACTCCTAAAATACAATCTAGAGGGTGTGTCCGGGAATTCGCGGTCACAAGCTCTCCATACATCACTATCCTGAACTGGTGTATTCCATTAATTTCCTGTATAATCTACTTCTCTCAAATCATGGTTAACGTTATTCTCCCACCTCATTCTATGTCTATCAACTGAACGGGAAAGCGGCCGGTATTCGGTCGGCGAGCGGTCGGTCAGCGGTCGGTTAACGGTCGGTGAGCGAAAAAGCGCTCGGTGAGAGGAAAAGGACTCGGTTAGACGAAAAGCGCTCGGCGAGCGGAAAAGCTCTCATGGATCGGAATAGCGAGCGGAAGAGCGCTCAGCGAGCAGAAAAGCGCTCATCGGTCGGAATAGCGAGCGGAAGAGCTCTCAGCGAGCAGAAGAGCGCTCAGCGAGCAGAAGAGCGCTCAGCGAGCGGAAGAGCGCTCAGCGAGCAGAAGAGCGCTCAGCGAGCAGAAGAGCGCTCAGCGAGCGGAAGAGCGCTCAGCGAGCGGAAGAGCGCACAGCGAGTGGAAAAGCGCTCATCGGTCGGAATAGCGAGCGGAAGAGCGCACAGCGAGTGGAAAAGCGCTCATCGGTCGGAATAGCGAGCGGAAAAGCGCTCATCGATCGGAATAGCGAGCGGAAAAGCGCTCATCGATCGGAATAGCGAGCGGAAAAGCGCTCATCGATCGGAATAGCGAGAGGAACAGCGCTCAATGAGCGGAAAAGCGTTAAGTGGTCGACAAAAATGAATTTTTTTTCTTTCCAAGAATAAATATATGAGTTTTCAGAAGTATTTTTCATCCTGAATTTAAATATCATTTCAGTTTTTTTCCTATCAGGCAAGAGTTTTCTCTGGTAATCATTTACATTTTTACAAATTTTAATAAAATCCATATAACTCTAACTCTTTCTGACTTACCTATAAAGTGGTAGATAGTGATTTTCGGGCATATTTTGCATCTGGAACATCTCTCTTCTTGGTCCAACAGTAGTCAGCCAGCATATTAGAACTCCACTTGCCTTCGTACCTCTTTTCCATTGTGGAAATTTGCTGATGAATACGCTCACCGTGCTCATCAGAGACAGCCACAAGATTTTCCATAAACACGTCTGAGTGAGAGTCCAAAAAGTGCATTTTTAAGGAGTAGCTGTCACAAAAAAAACTGTGCCTGATGGAAAAATTCTGACTACAAATCTGAATTCAGTATGAAAAAATTTAGATTAACTAATGAGATTTCTTGTGAAGAAAACCTTGTCGACCAGTGTTATTAAAATCATGAAGCTTTACAAACCATGTTTCATCTTCAGCACGCTATTTCGTACATACACATGCGTGTGCACGTTGTCACTGCACAGTACCCTACATGTAATTATATATTCTGATGCCCGAAATTTCATCAATGTAGATGACATTTCTTACCTTATATTTTTCTCTAAAATATTTTTTTACAAGATATTTATGCCTCCTCCATGAAACATTGATTCCAGATACAGCACTACTTAAGTGTTATTTGACAAAGAATGGAAATGAAAGTATGAAGTTCTAATAAGAAAACTTACAGGTAAAATTCAAGGCTCCTAACACGTGAATTGTACTGATTTATATCCCGATGGGGGAAGAAAACCTTCTCATTGAATTTCGGGCAGTATGTGACCAGTACACACGAAGAAACTTGAGAAATTTGGGCAGCAAAATAAGTACTGACTAGGAGTTGAGAAAACCGGCAATAACGAATGGGAACTCAATATGCTGATTACATGTCAGTCATATACTGGTTGGATGATCATTCACCTGTGTGATTAACACCAGTGGATGTGAGGCAAGCATTCAGATAGTGGGTCTAGTGTCGTTAGGCCTGTCGCTCCATGAGATATCCCCCTTTTTTTACAGTAAATTACAAAACTACAAATCGGCCGCGGTGAACTAGTGGTTATGCTCCTTGCCTCTGGTCCCGAGGGTCGCGGGTTCAAACCCGGCCGGGGTCGATGGATTTTTTAGGATGGAAAAATCCAGGGAGTAAGTCCTCCGGGAGGGACTTTCAGCCGTGGGTCCCGAGTCTGAAGATTTTCAGACTTGTAAAAGATCCTTAAGCCTGAATAAAAAGGCCTCTAAGCAAAATTTACCGAATTTTCCCGTCCTAGTACTATTTTGGTTTCCCAGATGTCAGTATGAGGAGGAACGCTGACCACGGACCACTCAAATGGCATCTATACGAAAACAAGTGTAACTAAATTAGTATGGTTTAAATTCTTCCCTGTAGGGGGAGATTATTTTTTATTTGTATGTGTCATAATTTATGTAAAAATGAAACTGGCCCCAACTTTAAATGTATATATTCTGTTTGTATTATTCGTGTAACTGAACTGCACCCGAGCACGAGCACTTACTCATTCGGGTATCAATACTGTATATAACATTTATTTGTAAATAAAATTTATTCTTGTTCTTAAAAAATATATATATACAGTTTAATGTGTTTCATTTTTTCTCCACTAGAGTGCATTCTTACAATATTGCATTCATTTGGCAATAATTAATATGATCTGGTTGCAGTGATGAACAAAATAAGCAAATGAAGCTTACCAATCGTTTCTCATTTGGGTTCAATCATCGCCGTTTACATTAAAATAACTATATTTAAATAATGGTTTGTAGGTAAACAGCTTAATTTTATTTGTTAAATAGTCCTAACAAATGCCATTCTTGATTTCCAAATTCTCTAGATAAATTCACTCCTCACTTCGTGACTCGTGAATTTATCGATAATTTGGAAATCACTCGTGGCATATGATAATTTTCTCTAGTAGATAAAATTGTGATACATGGTGAGACATGTTATCAACAAATTGGGAGAGATTTTTGCAGGCGCATCAGTAGAATTGAAGCAGTAAAACTCCACGGTATAATTAAACATGCTGGTGCATCATGTCCCATTGATCGGACACAGCCCTAATGACGTGCCATGTAATTCCCCGTCCCATGCCCTCTGGAAAATCTTCCAGTCGATATCTTACACAGCACACCAATCGTGTCAAAAATGAATAGGCCTATCATTTTGTCACTATGTCCAAGATTTTATTGTACAGTCTGTTCATTCATTTAGTTTACAGGCGGCATCAAAGGCAACTGTTTCCCTCTGGTTTAAAAAATACATTGTTACTGGCAGATAGAGCTGGGGAGTTTGTTGTTAGAGGCTTCTAGGACGCCGCTCCAATCACCAAAAAGTGGAAACAGTTCTCTGCCAATAATGTCTTCGCATTTTTAAGTGACGTGTCCATGTCTTACTTACTTACTCACTGGCACTCTCGAACACGTAGGTTCATGGCCGCGCGGACATAATCTCTCCATACATCCCAATCCTAAGCTAATGCTTTCCAATCATTCCCTGTATAATCTACTTCCCTCAAATCATAGTTAGTGTTCTTCTCTCACCTCATTCTTGGTCTACCAACTGGGCGTTTTCCCTCTGGTTTTCCTACAAGAAGCTTCCATGCACCTCTTTCATTCCCCATACGTGCCACATGTCCCGCCCATCGCAGTCTATAAGACTTAACTGTTCTTATTATATCTGGCTTCCTATAAAGACTATGTAGTTCATTGTTATGTAATCTTCTCCATTCACCTGTCTGTTCATCTCTCTTTGGACGTGTCCATGTCTACATAAGAAAATGTTTAGATCTCAGTTTATATCTAAAAGACAAAAAATATTCATGTATAAAAAGTTCTCCTTAGACCAGTGTTAACATATGCATCAGAAACTTGGACCATGTTGAAATCTGATGAGGAATTATTAGGGGATTTTGAAAGGAAGATACTAAGATCCATTTTTGGTGCCGTGAAAGAAAATAATGTATGGAGAAAGAGATACAGTAATGAATTGCATAAACAGTACAATCAGCCAGATATTCTGAATTGTGTTAAAATTAATAGATTGGCCTGTGCTGAACACATTATTCGTATGGAAAACAAAGAATTTCATAAAGAATTTATAATGAGCAACCTCCATTGGCCAGAAAAGTTGGAAGACCTGAATCAAGATGGGAGGATAGTATAAATCAAGACATGAACTTTTTAAAATAAAAAGAACTGGAAGAATGGAGCTCAGGACATTGAAGTCTGGAATATGCTTCTGAAGGCGGCCAAGGCCACATGGGTCTGTCGTGTCATTGATGATGATGATGATGATGATGATGATGATGATGATGTCTACTCCACGAGGATACAATTAACTTAACAGCGTTGTAACTTTTGTCTTTTGCTGTATCTTCAGTTGGTAAAAATACATTCTAGTGAATAAAACGTGACAACGCCGCTTGATATGCTAAATTTGTATGCATACAAAATAGATCTACCTAACCATAAAGCAAAGCTCTTTTAAACTAATTGAGAGCTGACTAAATAATTTTAGGAAAAAGAAGCTTTTTGAATCAAATATAAATATATATGTATTTATTTATTTATTTTTAATCAATGGAGTTAGTGTTTACTTGATGAAAATCCATAATCATTAATTAAATAAAAATAAAACTTAGTTTTGTTTGATTTTCATATTTATTAAGATATAATTTAGTGACAGCTGTTTCGGTACACTGTACCTTCTTCAGACATGTTAACAAATTATGAATTGTGTTATTATAGTACATATCAACTGATCTAAGGAACAATACAACAATCATTTATTAAAGTTTTTAAATTTAATAAAGGGATTCATTCAAATCAAGTTGAGAATTTAACAGTTTATTACTACTTTTCAATTTATTTATTTCTACAGCCTCCAAAAGGTCCAACTTCTTATCCTTATCACAAACATGTAAAATTTTAAAATTTGTATCGAAACAATGATTAAATTGGAATAGGTGGTTAGCATATTTTGAATATTCTAAATTTCTGTTATATGCTCTCATGTGTTCCTTTATCCGAGAGATAAAAGGTCTACCAGTTTGTCCTATATAGACATTGTCACATGTGCCACACTTCAATTTATGTACACCTGATAATTTTTATTTTTTTATTTTGGTTTTATAGTTTTTTATTATATTTTGTAAAGTTTTATTAGTTTTAAATGCCACATTAATGTTCAACTTTTTAAAGTGTTTAGATATTTTATTTGAAAGTGGGTCTATGTATGACATTACGACATATTTCTTTATGTTTTCTTTGGTAAAGGAAAAAACTTTGTTAATTGCTTTTTTGTAATTAATTTTCTTAATTAAATATTCTATAATTTTAGGGTCGTAGCCATTATTAACAGCCAATTGTTTAATAATATTCAATTCATTATTATATTCCAAGGGTGAAAGAGGGATATTTAAAAGTCTATGAATGTAACTATTAAAGGCTGCCATCTTATGAGTATATGGGTGAAGAGAAGAACTATGGATAGTGGTATCAGTATGAGATGGTTTGTGAAAGATACCAAACTCAAACTTATTATCAATGTGTTTTATTGATAAATCCAAGAAATTTTTACTATTATTTGTTTCTAATTCCATTGTGAAATTAATACTTTTGTGAATGTCATTAATAAAATTTAAAAAGGGATTCAATTGTCTTTTAGTTCCTATGAAGCCTGCTATGACATCATCTACATAACGATACCAAAATAGAACATTTTTAGCTAATACATTCTTATGTATGGTTTGTTCTAAGTCATCCATAAAAATCTATGCCAAAAGAGGGCACAACGGATCACCCATAATCAAACCATCTTTAGCTATGTACAATGTGTTATTAAATTCGAAACAATTTTGATGTAAACATGTAAACATCCGTTACATAGATAGATACAGGTCAAGCTAATATAAAGCATGTAAAAAAGTGGTAGTGTTTCTAGGGAAATGGATAGTTACTTTAGAGACACACTGTAATACTCGTCCTAGTTAAGTCTGCACGTCTGGAGCGGTGCTACTGTCGCCAAACTACTGTTCTACAGAAGGGAGAATCCCTAAACACACATGAAAGAGCATTACTAACTAACTAGCTAATTAAGTCACCGGGTTTATCGAACCAGTAGATTAATCCCGCGGGCGTAAGATTTCGATAGGCGTACATCCCTAAGCTGAACTAATGCTTTCCAATCATCCCTTGCAAAATCTACTTCCCTCAAATCATGATTAATGTTATTTTCTCACCTCATTCTTGGTCTACCAACTAGGCGTTTTCTCTCTGGTTTCCCTACAAGAAGCATCCATGCACCTCTTTCATTCCCCATTCGTGCCAAATGTCCTGCCCATCGTTGTCTTTGAGACTTAACTCTTCTTATTATATCTGGATTCCTATTCATATCATGTAGCTCATAATATGTAGTTTCCCCCATTCACCTGTCTGTTCTCTATTTGGACCAAACATTTTCCTAAGAACGTTATTCTTTCCATTCTTAAAGTAAAAGTCCTTGTTTCGCATCCATATAACATAACTGGCAGAATAGCAGTTTTATATATTTTCAGTTTAACGCTTTTTGAAAGGAGTTGGGGCGACAAGAGTTCCAGAATTGAGGCTATGTTTAATTTCTTTGTGTATCTCATTCCTATTTCGTAGATATTTGAAGCTCCTTTTAGGAAAATCAGAGAGGAAGAAGCTCAGTTGGTAGACCAAGAATGAGGTGGGAGAATTATATTAATCATAATTTGACGGAAGTTGATGATTGGAAAACATTAGCTTAAGAACTTACGTCCGAGCGGCCACGGACCTAGGGGATCGATAGTACCAGTGAGTTATTTAGTTCAATGATATGAGAACCAGACGCAGCTAAGATTTCCTCAACGATTGCACTTCCAGTGGCGATATATGGAAGTGAGACCTGGGTCCTAAAGGAAAAAAAAAGTAAAATCCAGGTAGCGGAAATGAGATTCCTTCGTGCTGTGAAAGATTGTACAAGAGATCATACTAGAAATGAGAATATTAGAGAGGAACTAGAAGTACAACCACTTCTTCAACAAAAAGAAGAACACAGGAACTGTAATTGGATATAACATCTGCAAAGAGTGACAGAGGATAGGATACTAAATATGGCACTGATGTATAATCTTGAAGGACGAAGATCGATAGGAAGACCAAGAATGCGCTGGGCTCAACAGATGTGAGATCGGAACAGGCAAAGACCTAATCCGTGAAGTTGATGATGATGATGATGACTAACTAACTAACTAATTGGCACTATCGAACCCGTAGGTTCATGGCCGCGCGGACATAAGCTCTCAATTTTATCCCTATCCTGAGCTAATGTTTTCCAATCATCCCCTGTATAATCTACTTCCTCAAATCATCGTTAATGTTATTCTCCCACCTCATTCTTGGTCTACCAACTGGGCGTTTTCCCTCTGGTTTTCCTACAAGAACTTCCATGCACGTCCTTCATTCCCCATTCGTGCCACATGTCCTGCCCATTGCAGTCTACGAGACTTAACTATTCTCATTATATCTGGCTTCCTATAATTCACTGTTGAACAGTCTTTCCATTCACCTGTCTGTTCATCTCTCTTTGGTCCAAAATTTTCCTAAGAACTTTATTCTCAAATACTCGTAATCTCCTTTCCTGCCTTAAAGTAAGAGTCCATGTTTCGCATCCATATAATATAACTGGTAGAATAATAGTTTTATATATTTTCAGTTTAACGTTTTTTGAAAGGAGTTGGGAAGTCAAGAGTCTCTGTAATGCGTAATAACATACATTTCCAGAATTGAGCCTATATTTAATTTACTTGTGCATCTCATTTCTGTTTGTGATTGTTATTCCTAGGTGTTTGAGTTCAGCCACTTCCTCAAAATTTCCCTCCGATGATATGAGAACCATATTTTGAACACACAAACTGTAACATTTTAAACAATGTTGTTTGGAAAAAAAAAGTATAAAATTGGATTTTCCTTGGTTTGATTTTCACATTATTGTATAAGGTGGTTCTTGTGTAAAAATAGTTTTTTTTTGGTGAAATAAAACTGAGTTTCTGAGAAAAAGAAGACAATAGTGACTGGTAACCGTTGCATCCTGTGGGGACAATGTGCCAGATAACGTCTCAATTCCCAGGGCACCCACAAAACCATAACAAAACTGCACATTCACCAACTTTATACCTGTTTCTTCCTCCCAATTTATATACACGTATTCGTCTTTCCTTATCTTCAACTTCGTTCCTTAATATTTCTCCATGCACTTCCTACTCTTTTCACATTTATCCCATATAATTATTTTCTTTCCTTGTTTCATAGTATCTTGCTTAATATACCGCAACATAGGACATCACATCACTCCATGTCATATACTGTCTTCACTTCTCGCAACTGAAATTCCCTACCACAAGAAATAAGGGGCTGCCGGACATTGGCATCTTTTAAAAGAAATGTAAGTTTATATCTGCTCTAACCTCGACTTCGTCATTACTCAGTGTAAGATACATATGTTAATAAGTGTTTCTCGTATAATTTATCATATTTATACTATTATTATAACTATTATATTATTATTATTATTATATTATTATCATTATTATTATCATTATTATCATTATTATTATCATTATTATCATTATTATTATTATTATTATTATTATTATTATTATTATTATTATTATTATTATTATTATTATTATTATTATTATTATTATTAAACATTTTTAATTTAACAAATAGAATTGACAACATGAGAAACAACTAGTATGAACATGTCAAGAGAATGCCTACAGATAGAATCCCTCAGCTGTTACTAAAGTACAAACCAATAGGTCATAGTAATGTTGGACGCCCATTTACTAGATGGGAGGATTCATTAAATCCCACTTGATGTGAAAACAGGTCAAAAGACCTAATTTCATGAAGCAGAAGTAGAAGAAGAAGATTATTAAAACCTGGTTGAGTGGTAGACAAGGCCTTAAGGCCTTAACTCTGCCAGGTAAAATAAAGCTATTATTATTATTATTATTATTATTATTATCGTAAGTATTATTATTGTTATTATCGTATAAAATGTTGTTTGTACATGACATTTACATTGCTACATTTATTGTATCTTTAACTGTTTGTAATTGTATAGTGTATATCTATATTTGTCAAATATTCATTTGTATTTGTGCTGGTTGACTGGAAGAGAAGGCCTTATGGCCTTAACTCTGCCAGAATAAATAAAACATTATTATTATTATTAGTATTATTATTATTATTATTATTCAATATCCTCGTTCGATCTCTCCCTTTTTATATACGTGTACATGTCCTACGTAATCTTACCATATACCTGGCAGAATAACAGTTTTATATATTTTCAGTTTAAAGTTTTTTAAAAAGAGTTGGGACCGCTGTTTACTACTTAACCCATTCGCTTCAAGTTTAAATTCTCAATGCATTTCCCCAGAAACTGGATGTAAGGTATCGCAAATTATACTGTCTATATTCAGACATTCAAAACAAGAAAATATAACGGTACTTGAGATCACATTAAGTGCGATGGCCAAAACACAATCCTCTACTATTTATAAATGTTAACAAAAGATTACCCTGCAAAAGGATGTACAAAAATTTCAAAATATATAACAGCAGAGTTAAGCGAGTGTACCTCGTCTTCTGAATTGAAGGCCATTTAACTGCCGGCGGGTCTATTTCGTCTTTTGAGGTGAATGGGTTAATAAATACTAAATATTCAAGCAAGCGGAATGAACCCCTGAATCTGCCTGGCATTATTTCGGCTCCCTGCTGTATAGTACAGAATACATAACCGCTGATACTCTTGTGTAATTTCAATTATTGTTATAAAATGATGTATCGTGTGTCAAATAATATCAAGATATAGCCTAGATATTAGAAATTGAGAAATGAATTGGAATGATTAGTTTATCCCGAAATTTGACTAATTATAAATAAAATTTTCAGTTCCAAAAAATTGCTAGTTTTTTAAGGTGCTATTGTCTGTCCAGCCTAAGAAAAAACATACTGGTATATAAGCACCGAACGTATTACTCCGCGCAGCACGTGCTATTATGCATTACAAAGACTCTTGGCGTCTCAACTCCTTTCAAAAAACGTTAAACTGAAAATATATCTTCTTCTTCTTCCTTCCAAGTATAAGGCCGAGGCCTGTTACGATCCTATAGAAAATTTTCCCTTGTGGGAAATTCTCGTATAAGACTTGAAAGCATAATAATAGTCCCTTCGATTGGTTGCTGGCCAAAGGAAGGCAAGACCAGTGATGGGGCTGCCATCTTATAGCCTCTGGTGAGGCTTTTCTGGAGAAGAAAAGAAAATAAAGGAAAGAAGAAATGGAAAAAAGGAAGGACTCCCTAGCCCTCGATTGCCCTAATAGCGTCAGGGTCGAAAAAACAAGAGTTAACCAAGAGAGGTTAGATAGTAAAGTTAAAAGCGTGCAAAACACAAGTAAGTGGAAGAAATGTTTTGCACAGCTTGGGCACCTTGTGGTCGCCATCCACATATCCCCTAGATGAGGACCCCTGAGGGGACTGAAAATATATAAAACCATTATTCTACCAGTTATATTATATGGATGCGAAATATGGACTCTTACTTTAAGGGAGAAAAGAAGATTACGAGTATTTGAGAATAAAGTACTTAGCAAATTTGTTGGACCAAAGAGAGATGAACAGACAGGTGAACGGAGAATATTACATAACAACGAACTACATGGTCTTTATAGGATGCCAGATATAATGAGAATAGTTAAGTCTCGTTGACTGCGATGGGCAGGGCATTTGGCACGAATGGGGAATGAAAGACGTGCATAGAAGCTTCATGTAGGGAAACCAGAGGGAAAACGCCCAGTTGGTAGACCAAGAATGAGGTGGGAGAATAACATGAATTATGATTGGAAAACATTAGCTCGGGATAGGGATGTATGGAGAGCATATGTCCGCGCGGCCATGAACCTACGGGTTCGATGATGCCAGTGAGTATATTTAGCACGTGTAGAAGTACATGTGAACTCTGTCAGCTGTTTATTACAAGCCGATATATTAAAGAACAAAAATTGATATAATTTTTAATGTTGCAGGTTGTATTAACACGCACAAAGGTACGTCGAAAATTAATTAAGTTATAATTGTTAATATTAAACAAATTAATTATAATCAAAAATTTAAATTAAAATAACAGTACTTACAGTAATAAAATAAAAAAACTCTGGACCTTATAATGAACTCCACTCTCGAAACAGTTTTAGGCCTTTTCCTACTTTTGTTGGGTGTTTTGATGTTACCAGTTTCTTTTAAATCCCTGCGAATACGTACAACACTACTTTCCGACACACCAGCATATTATGCAGTTAATTTAACTATACCGTTCTGTACAGTGGCCAGGATTGTGCTCCATAAACTTACAAAATACGTTTAACGCCATTTGTTTTTCACCTCTCTATAACAATTTCCCTTTAGAGTGATTTTTATAATTTTCATTACATTTTTATCACTGAGTTAGGTTATCATAAACTATTCGACAGCCGCCATATTTGTAACTGACATTCAACTTCCTCTCAAGAATCGTTCAGTTTCAAACAAATGCGAAATTTTAGTTAGTCTCCGACCTTCGAACAAACATGTAGGTGTATACAGAATCCTGATCAACTATAGTTAACATAAATAGCTTTAAATACGTAATTATATTAATCGAGTGCATGATCTATTTTTTCGCTTCCGCTGAACTGTACTTTGGTCATGAACAAATCGCAGTAACTGCAGAAGTCATGTGCTTCGTGGATTACCCGCCCATTTATTTTCCTCAAGTGAGTTTCCTAGGCTGGCCAGAGTATAGTCCAATATACACACAGAATAGGGTGTCCCAAGACTCCCAAGGCATAAAGGAGGGTTTTTTCCCAAAATATTTTTTGTTTCTGTTTGGTCTTAATAACTCGAATAACATATAGTCCTATTATTGAAATTGGATCACGATAACCCAGGCCGAATTCATGCCAAACATAAGACATGCAATTTTGTACTGGGTTAGAATAGAAGGATTCTACCCAAAAAGAGGGTATCTTCTCGTGCGCATGCGCGGACGACATCGTGATCGGTTTCCAAAGACATAACAAAACTCCAGAAAACAATAAACAAAGTGGAAAAATGGTGCTCCAAGAACAATCTGGACTTTAACATATCAAAAACGGCACAATGATCTTCAGAAACGGAGGAAGAGCCTCCACAACAGAAGAAATATATACAAGAGAAAGAAAACTGAAAAAAGTACCAGACCTCAAATATCTAGGCATCACGCTACAAACGAGATGAAAATGCTTTACAAAACATATCACAGAAAAGACAACCCAAGCAATACTGGCAATGCATGAAATAAGAAATATTAGATCCCTCATCCTAGAGACGGCAATGCTGCTGTTTAGAGTAAAAATTCTACCAATACTGACATACGGTATACAAATCATCAGGACACGTTCAACTGGAAACAGTGAAAGCGAGATAAAAATAAATTAGGGCCTACTAATCGAGACTTGTCCACCGCTGTGGTCTCGAGGTAGCGTGCTGCCTTGTCACGCAGCGGGCCCGCGTTCGATCCCCGGTCGGGGCAGTTTTCTGGGTGAGGTTTTTATCGGGGGTTTTTCCTCACATGTAAGACAAATGTCAGGAAAACTTTAAGGCCCAAACGGTCCCCGAAATCATATGGCCATCATCCTTACCATTATCATCCTTACCATTATCATTATCATCATCCTTCACCGGTGTGGAAAGCAACGGGAAGCTACCACACCTACACAATTCCCTAGTAAAGCTGCAAGCATAGCATGAAAATGCTATGATTGCAGTGAAGGACCTGCCTTCGGGCAAAATTACTATGGATGGAATCGAGACTTGGACATATACAAAGAAAGACTTGAACAGAATTCAAGCTGAAGAAATAAAATTCTTACGTGAAATGGTACGTAAAAAAAGGAAAGATAGGGTAAGGAATGACGAAATCAGCAAGACATTAAGTGTACAAAAAATTAACAACAGATATAGAAAATGTAGACTAAATTTTTTTGGACATTCAAAAAGAGCGGAAAAGGAAAGACTATCACAAAGACTGTTATATCTCAAGTTACAAGGAAAACGACCACGAGGTAGACCACGAGAAATATAGAATAACCAAGTGAAGAAAAGTCTACAAGACAGATGATACGACTGGGAAGATCTAAAAGAAACAAAGCATGGGAAGATTGAGATGGTTGGAGGCATATTTGGAACCGACCATCCGAAAGGAGGTCACGATAAGAGGATGATGATGATGATGATTAGGAGTGTCAAAGGTGACGCAGTCAAAACTCGCATATTGTCCGTTCAACGGATCTGTGCCCCCGTAAGATATGCGAATTAAATCCTACTTCCTTTTCTGCCTCGGCAAATCATTTCCCTCCCCGCATTCCTATCTCTCTCTTTTTTCTATCTCTCTCTGTCTTGCACTTGCACTACAGTTTTTGTCAACTCAACTCTAACCTTGCCTTATTCAATACTAGTAAAATGCATATCAATTTCCGTTGAGGTGAAGTCATATGTTGAAAGTTAAAAATTAAATTGTACCTGTTGGTAGGTGCCGTCGTCCTCAATTTTGTTAAAATATTGCATTAAATATTTTAAACAAAGTTGAGGACGACGGCACCTACCAACAGGTACAATTTAATTTTTAACTTTCAATAATTTGCCTTATTCAATATTCAAGAGTCATGCCATTGGGGAAGTTTGGCAAACATCCATACTCGATAAGTTACCATTGGCTGCGTTTGCCGTGGAGTGAGGGGAGTGCGGCGAAACGGTGTGAAAATATACGTGTAATTTTCTAAGAACGATGTCAGCGCTATAGTGGCACAGTTCCAGTATACCTACTGGCGAAGGACAAGCACACTCCTACTCAACACGTAAAGTGCTAGCAACACTGAATAGGAAAAGAGAAGAAATACAACCAGAATTCTACAGCACGGGGTCCATGGTAGACCGTGGCGTGGACAAAGGAAAATCCCGAAACGAGACACGTCATCACTAGTTTGGCAGTCCACGGATTCCATCACCTGATATGAAAGAACACAAAATTCCATGAACCAAATGTAGACAGTGAATGTATGCTATGTGAAAGGACATGTGACCGATATCACATTGAACTATGCACAAAAAGAACAAAGACAATATGTGAATGTGAAAAAATGTAAATTTCAATGCATCCTTCCTTTAATCATGGCTATTTGGCTGCAATAAAATTATTATAACAGATGGATTCTATTATAGAACTAAAAGTTTATTTAGTAAATAAAACATTAATAAGCTCAAAACATATAAGTTTAACTATTTACTATTTTTTTTGTGAGCCTATGTTTTCCCTTTACAGAGATTTAGGCGCACTCCCCCTACAGGGAAGAATTTGAACCATACTAATTTAGTTGTTTTCGTATAGATGACATTTTCAGTGGTACGTGGTCAGCGTTCCGCCTCATACTGACATCTAGGAAACCAAGGTAGTAATAGGACGGGGAAATTCGGTAAATTTTGCTTAGAGGCCTTTTTATTCAGGCTTAAGGATTTTTTACGAGCCTGAAAATCTTCAGACTCGGGACCCACGGCTTAAAGTCCCTCCCGGAGGACTTGCTCCTTGGATTTTTCCGTCCTAAAAAATTCAACGACCCCGGCCGGGTTTGACCCGCGACCCTCGAGGCCAGAGGCAAGGAGCGTAACAACTAGTCCACCGCGGGCGATCTATTTACTATTTTACAATTAAAAAAACATTTATATTGACTTAAAAAAACATCGTTCAAATATCGTTCGCCTTAGTTAGCAAGTAGTGACATGTTTCGAAGCAAGTCGGTAAGGGTTGTCTTGAGCCTATGTACAGCAAATTGTACTTACAATTGTTTTAACATTATACAAATAAATTAAGAGTGTATGCGTTAAAAATAAAAAAAACTTCAATTATTTTGGAACACCCTTATAGTACATGCTCAACGCCAAACTGACTTTTATATAAAATTGTAAACTTTTGAAGATGCTACAGTTGCTGCTACAGACACTTTGAATCTACATCGTCGTAAACAACAACAACTAGTAGCAGAAGCTCATCCTGCTGATGATGGAAGTTAACTTCCGAAAGGCCTCCAGATAACATTTTAAATATATTTGGAATAACTGCACTTAAACTAGCGTGAAATATTTTCAAAGCCCTAAAGGACAACAGTGTGCATGCGCCAGAGTTTATAGAGCCAGCGATAACCCACAATCGAACCACATATCGATTATCATCCTCAATTACTATCCGTCGCTATGAAATTTAAATGACCAACATTTGCAATAAATCCCCAAATCTATGTTTAAAAAACATTAATAATATTAAAATTACCAAACGTTTATTAAAAATGGGTGTACACTTACTTATCACTCCCTAACGCTGATCCAACCAGCGATAACCCAAAACAGTGATAGAAAAATCATAGACTAAGTAATTTACTCTGTGGAGAAAATGGCAGTTAGCATCACAATATTGTCTAACAGTGTCATAATAATGTGATTTGCATATTTAAATAAATACTTGAAAATTGTTTAATAATGTTATAAAAATTGTTTGAAAAAGTTTAAAATATTAAATAATGTTAGTAAATACAGAAGAAGAGCTATAGTTTACAACAATATAAGTGAAAAATCAAGCGCTAGTAGAAGTGCAGTTGAGCCTAATATTTTAATACAGTTGCTGTGACGATATCAAACATGCAAGAGGCACAGGGTTGACTGTTTGAACACTTACTGTAAAAACATATTTTATTTCAATAAAATGATACGTGTACAATTGTTTGTATTCAATTCCGTCCCTTACGGGTGAACACCTTCATCTGCGCGTAACTCATAAACGACGTGTTTGCGGCTCTATGTTCCTTTACAAAAAATGATCCTCTCAGCATGACGTATCTTTTTGTCGGTGAGGTCCTGTTACACCCTGTATATTTTATAAATATTTTACGTTTCAAATATTCCAGATGTCGTTGAGTTACAAAGTACTCTCCATAATTAAAAGAGATATAATTACAAAAGAAGAAGAAATCTGGTGGAGAGAATTTACTTTTCTTTGCTGTTCATAAGACAAAATAAACTTAATTTTAGAAAAACATAACAGAGTGAAGGAAGCGTGTATAGACGTCACTCATGATTGTGTTAGAAGTGATGACCATTTGTACTGAAACACTCGCCAGTTCGCGTCACAGCTGATCCACTTATTTCTGTCAGAGTGTCTGAAGCTATGAAACCACACGTAGCTGCTATACGGTATTTCATGTACTCGAATCTAGCTTCTACACTTCGGATACGTACAGAAAATAGTAAATATAACGATAGACCAGATGATCGCGCTGGATGTCTCTCAACGCAAATATTTCTGCCTTTATTTATTTATTTATTTATTTATATCAGCATCAGCTGGTCAGCGCTTCGTTCACGAGGGAACTGTCAATCATTGCATGTCGGAACCTATCTTGAAAATTCTTCCGCATAAGTGTTGTGATGTAAAAAGATCGTGTCCAAAAAAAGTATATGCCGCTTTTAACTACAAGGCGCTAAAAAAATCAGCGCCAAATCTCTCATTTAAGACCAGCCTCATGGGCTAGTGGTCAGCGTTTCTGACTACAGTTCATGAGGTCCTGGTTTCGATTTCCTGTCAAACCATAGGAATTTTTCCTTAACCCATTCGCTTCAGGTTTAAATGCTTAATGGATTTCCCCAGAAACCGAATTTAAACCACCTTAAATTATATAGTCTGTTTTCAGACAATCAAAACGAACAAAGATAACGGCACTTGAGATCTCAATGAGGGTGAAGACCAAAACACATTCCTCTACTATTCATAGACCCTAAATGTTAACAAAAGAATATCCTTATTGCGAAATATGTAACAGGCAGAATTAAGCGAGTGTACCTCGTCTTCTGAAGCGAATGGATTAAAGAGAATTTAGGTTAAGAACTCTCCTGGCGCTTCATTACATTTTATCACCCATCATACCATCCAGGTGCCCCAATCTAAGAAATGGATTACAATTCCGCCAATGCTAAGGGAAAAAACCAAATATGTCATAAAAGACAACCTGGTGGCATTACAAAAAAAATCTCATTTTCACTATAGGGAAGTAATGCAATACATGAATTGGTAGATTGGATAATCCTCACTCCTTTTGTCCGTGTTGGGTCCCGCTTTACTTCATTCCACTCTTATTTATACAGTGAATCCATCTGCTCCGTAAAGTGGGTTGCCATTGCTGGAATCGGATTTTGATTTCTGTGCCTTGCAGTTAAAAACGGCAGATAGTTTCTTTTTGAACACGACATTGGTATATAACAACACTTCTCTGAGAGAAATTTCAAGGTAGATTTCCACATACAATGGCTGACAGTTCCCTTGTCAGAATTTTTATCCAAACTTCTATATCCCGGCGATCCACCACCATCTTTCAAGTTCTAAGGACTCACATCTTGTAATATACTATCCGCCGCCTTGGTCTTCCAAATATCTATCTTCCTTCTGGTTTATTTCTCACATTTTTTATAATTATCTCACTTTCGTTCGTCTTTTGGATGTGTCCTGCTCGTCTCAATCTAGATAACTATTAAAATCATTCGAACCCATAGGTTCATGGCCGCATGGAAATAATATCTCCATACATCCCTGCCCTGAGCTAAAATTTCCCAACAATCGTATTAATCAACCGATGTAAAGTAATCTTTCGTGGTAACTGTATGCCCCTTGGAGGGACATTGGGAACAACTACTATAAAACTAGATTACAATTAGACTGTACCCATAGCAAACAAAAAGAAATAAATGAAATACATTATTTTTACTATTTTTTAAGAATTATTATTATGAAATATTATTCATTTAAGTAAAATTTTATCACCTCACCTCATATTTTTCTTCTTCTTAGACCGGTTTCTTTCTCACTCTGTTTGCAGGCTGAAGAAACTCCAAATATAATCATTTATACAGGTAATTATTCTTTTTCTTCTTCCTTCCAAGTATTAGGCGAAGGCCTGTTACAATCCTATAGAAAATTTTCCCTCCAGCGTTTCATAGGACGACCCAGAGATCTTCGTCCTCTTGGTATATAATTATAAACAGCTTTGGGGATCGGATTTGAACTCATTCTTTCAAGAATGTGTTTCCAATTTAGTTGGTACTGTCTAATATATTCCAAAATTGGCGTAGTCTTCAATTCTTTTAAGATATCGGTGTTCCTTTTCCCAACCCATTTGGTGTAACCCGCTGTTCTGCGCATGAATCTCATTTCACTAGCCGTTATTCTGCTTTCATGTTGTCTTTTGAGTGTCCTTGCTTCACTACCATAGGTCAACACTGGTCTAGCCAAAGTGTTATATAAACGTAATCTGGTGTTTTTTGTACAACGAATTGTTTCAAAACTTGATTAATAATTCCCAAACATTTATTATAACTATTCACTTTTTCAGGGATATCCTTTTCATCCCAGGTAGAGAGATAACATCCAAGATATTTAAATTGATTAGATCTCTCTAAAATTTTATTCTGGAGAGAGACTTTACTTTGTATGAGGTCTTTCCCATGAAATGCCATAACTTTAGCTTTGTTAATTGATATTTCCGTATTAAATTTGGCAGCTATTTTTTTGTAAATTGCGTACAAATTGATCGTTCCAAATCATTTTCGGAAAGTGCCAGAAGAGCTAAATAGTGTGCAAAAAGAATAGCATCGAGTCTGAGGTTCCTATTGATGGGTATATAGCCTATCCCCGTTGTGTTTTCCTCCATTCGTTTATTAATGTATACATATACATAATGAAAAGCACCGGTGAAAGTCCACATCCCTGTCTTATTCCAGTGTTGATCTTTTTCCAAGAAGACAGTTTGCCATATTTGTTTACCAGAGATTTCATTAACTTTATAGATGTTGAAGATATTAGTAATATATTATTCGACGTTATCATCAGCTAAAATTTCTAACAATATATTTCTGTCTACTTTGTCAAGAGCCTTTATGAAGTCAACAAAGGCGATATGAGTATCTGTATTGAATTCCTTGTGTTTTTCCAATAGTAGTTTTAGAGTGAAGAATCGATATTTACAAGATCTACCATTTCTGAATCCATTCTGCTCTTCTCCAATTATATTTTCGTATTTTTTTTTTCAATTTATTCTTAACTATATTAGCATAAATTGTATATCCACAGTTCAACAAGCTAATTCCACGATAGTTATCTTGGATTTGGCGACTTCCATTTTTGAAGATTGGTATTATAATGGATTTTTTCCAGCTTTGTGGTGGTTTTTGTCCTCCCCATATCATATTAAGGAGAATAAGAAATCAGTCTGAATTTTTTTTAGTTGAAAATTTAAATAATTGCTGATTAATGTGGTCTTCTCCGGGAGCTTTGCTAGTTTTTAATGATTTAACAACATCAGTTAATTCATCTATAGAAATTTATTCCAAAGCAGTGATATTAGAGATCGGTATTTGTAATATATCATATTTTTGTGTCCATACATGATGAAAGTAGTTTAAGCCAAGATTCTTTAAATATACAATATAAAATGTGCATTTCCTTTTGAATCATTATTTAATTTTTTTAAACTTTATATATTTTCGGTTGAGGCCTAGTTATATAATTTTTCATTGTAAACCTGTACATAACATTTTAAAATAATGTTTTGTTATTGTATTATGCCAACTTATGATGGAAAACACTGTATATTGCAACATTCGGATATAAAAAAAAACTATTGAAGTGAAAGGATGTTCCGGGTACATCGTCTCTTTTGATGTTACTTGGCTTTCAGTTGCCTTATCTTTTACAGGAATAACGTTTCAAGTGTTTTCGGAGAAGCCGAGGTGAAGTGGAGCACCCGGTATATGCGTTTGATAACACATTACATGTTGAAAATACTATTTAATATGTAGCTCGACCGTTGAGTACCGCTGAAATAACAAAACTACAGCAATTGGTTTTCTGTTTGCGTTTTCATGCTAATTTCACGGTTGTGTGCTATTCATTTCCTCTCCGTGCTAACAGGACGGTTCATATCACTCTTACTCCTACATGGAGCATATTCCAACAAAAATTCAATCTCATTAATTCAATAACATATTTTCACAGAGTGCTTCAAATTTTCAAGATCAAACATTATACAGATGGTATAAGGACTGTGTTTTGAGAGAGTGAATTAATGGTGTGAAATATAACATTCTAGCAACATAATGTATGATCTTGAATATACGACCCACCCATCAACGATAGGTCTAAACCAGGCATGGGGAACTTGGGCTCCGAGAGCTCATAACAAACCTCCCCGCCAATACTCATCCCACTCATTTGTACCTGCACTGGAGACGCAGGTACACAGTGATTGACAGCACACAGTGAGAGTCAGTGGCGTTATGCAGCTTGAGTCGGGCAAATTCTAAACACCAATATAATTTTAATACGGACTGGGTAAATGATTATTTTTGCATTCAGAATGCACGAAAGTTGTTTGTTTATTGTGTTCTATGCGGTTCCATCATGTGAAAAAGTATAATATCCCACGACATTTCAGATCTTCACATGCAAATCAATACGGATAGGCACAGGCACGATTAGAAATATGTAACTATATTCTCACAGGGGCATATTAATGATATATACTTTTAAAGTACATTAGGTAACATGCATGGAGTTCAAATTCATAAATTAAATATAATAGACATAGGGGACATTGTATGTTTTGTTTACACAGGGGATGACAAGATGGGATTTTTGAATAATCTAAAGCAGCAAACACTCCAAAGATAGCAGACAACCGCATTCAGAGAAATCAGTACGTGCTAGTTACCGGACTTCAAAATTGATTGCTGAGAAATCACATCAAATCTAAAACACACTCCAGTTTAAACGATGATACCCTTGTCTCAGTATTACGCCTCTCTATGAGTACTATCAACCTGACATTAAATTAGTGACAGCGGTCTACTACGCGCCCTTCAGACGTATGTACGAATGGAAGGGTTAGTGCACATGTTTCAGGTTGTAAGATTGCGCCGCCACTGATACTGCATGGTATACCGAGATCACAATAACAGCAGTCTTGAGTTCAATGAAAGGTGGAGTGAGGAAGATGTCATACTACCCCTCATTCGGCAGTTCCCCATGCCTGGTCTAAACAATGTAGGATGTTCCCTCCTAGACAGGGCGCCAGCGTCCAATACATTCAACGAGTCATTGAACCCCCCAGAAAATTAACTAATGAAGATAGTGAATATTTAGCAATATATAAGTATGTATTGATGCATGCATGCATGTTATCTAGAGGAACTTCGAGTAATGTGGACCTCTGTTTTGAATTTTTTTCTTCTTTTAATTAAGCGATTTGAAATTTGTTTAATTACAGTGACTATTTAACTCATGCCCCAAATGGGAGTCAATGACCAATCACGTTTCAATGATTTCTGTTTTACAACCAATCAGAGTCGTGTTTCACGAAATATGAATCGGTGTTATATTTACCATATTAAAGAAAGCTCCTCCTTTTTTCGGTTAAATTTTGCTCAGAGGCACTAATTTAAACTTGAGTTTATTTTAGGAGTCTGAAAATTGTCAGACTCGGGACCCGGGGCTTAAGATCCCTCCCTAAAGACTTGTCCCTTGGATTTTTCCATCCTAATAATTCATCGACCCAGACCGGGTTTGAACCCGCGACAAAATAGTTAAAATGACAAACAATGTCCTTGTTATTATGATCTTGAATAAGATTTCCGGGCTGTTGGTCGTGATCTTGAGGCTTCAAGATTCCCGACGTTTCGCCAAAGACTGCGTCCGGCATCCTCAAGTGTTGTCTGAGACAAGACCACGACCAACAGCGCGGAAATCTTCTTCAAGATCATAAAACTAACTCCGGCCGTGAAAGCTTAAGACAATACAATGTTCTTTGCTTTTTTTTCGAAGATTTCTTTAAATGCCCAAATATTTTGAATTAGGAAATTATTGATGTCTTGAAGATCTCGCACAGACAAGCTTAGAAGTCTGTAAATGTGTTTTTTCTCTACGAACCTCCAGAAAACCGGTTAGTAGGCTTGGAAGTAAGGCGAGAGGCGAGCCAATACATTTAGTTGCATTAAGTCTCTAGTAGCTAATGTATCTGCTACAAAAAAATCTGTAAATTCATGTTACAATTTTTGTCAACTTCCACAACAAAAAAGGCGATTTTCATATGACCACGAATACATTACAAACTTGATAAATAAAAACACAATGAAGTGTTAATGCAATTGGAGCCAAAATTATGGATGAATTGGCAGCTGCTAATTCCAAGTGCAGAGCTGATATATCATCAAAAATACATTTTCAACCGAATGCGTTGTTATAGTCAGTACAGCCGTAATAATGTTCTTCTACAATGTGAATATTTTCGTCCAATCTTAAAAAGCTGGGAAGAACACCTCAATAGAGGTTCGGAGAAAAATTTCAAGAACCTAATAATCAACTGAGCTACAGATTTACTTACGAGTAGAAAGCGAAAAGATAGACAAATATAATCCAGAAGAACAAAAGAAAGAAATATATATTACAGGAGAAACGTAAACCCGGGAGAATAGGAGAATGAAAAATCAGATGAAAGAGAAGGGTGCGCTACAAAACTGAGAGACTGAAAACAGAAAATATTTGAGAGAAGCAAATAAGTATAATAACACCAAAAAAAAGAGAATAAATAATAACAGAAAAGTAGAGAATGAAAAGGCGGTTTCCCAATGAGATTATGGGGAGAAAAGTGGAGAATATCTATCCATAGTAATTCTGCCCGAGGGCAGGTTTTTCACTGCAATCATATCATTTTCATGCTATGCTTGCAGATTAACTAGGGAATTGTAGGTGTGGTAGCTTCCCGTTGCTTTCCACGCCGGTGAAGGATGATGATGATGATGATAAGGCTGATTATGATGGTCATATGATTTCGGGGACCGTTTGGGCCTTAAAGTTTTCCTGACATTTGTCTTACAGGTGAGGAAAAACCTCGATAAAAACCTCATCTAGAAAAACTGCCCCGACCGGGATCTAACCGGGCCCGCTGGGTGACAAGACAGCACGCTACCTCGAGACCACAGCGCAGCGGTGGACGTGAAGAATATAATACAAGGAAAACAGATAACAATGAAGTATATAATTCAAGAGGAAAAAGATGAGGACGAGTTGAAGAAGATAAAGGACAGGAGAGAGAGAGAGAGTGAGAGAGAGTGAGAGAGAGAGAGAGTGAGAGAGAGAGAGAGAGAGAGAGAGAAAGAGAGAATATAGAAAAGATAGGAGAAGAACCATTATACATTTTAATACGATGTCTGGCTCCATTTCGAGATAGCCCTGTACACAGAGGACATTCACAATTAATTTCGTACAACAAATAAGTTTGAGAATATCAAATAAGTTATTTGAATAATAAAATGTGTGAACATATATTTAGTTTTATTGATGTTTATTCCCAGTTCCAAGTTCTTAGTGTTACTCAATAGAGTGTGCCTTTTGGCCCTCAGTAACCCCTCGCTATCGCCTATTGATACTGACACTATAAATAATAATTGGACGATGTTATGCATCACCCGGTTAAGCGCCATTAAACATGTATTTTAACCCATTCGATTCAGCTTTAAATGTTCAATGCATTTTCCCAGAAACCGGATTTAAGTTACTGTAAATTATATTGAATATTGTCAGAAGTTTAAAACAAATAAAATATAACGGTACTTGAGATTACCATAAGGGCGAAGGCAAAAACACATTCCTATACTATTCATAAAAATGTTAACAAAAGATTACTCTGTCAAGGGATGTACAAAATATTGCAAAATATATAACAGCAGAGTTAAGCGAGTGAACCTCGTCTTCTGAGTTGAAGGTCATTTAACTGCCGGCGAGTCTACCTCGCATTTGAGGCAAGTGGGTTAATGCCATGTGTTGCACTGACTCATGAAGATAGTGTACGCACAATTTTAGCGCAATATCTTTAAATATAGCCTTATTATTAAAGAAAAATGTTAACGCCATTAGTCCTATCAGAGATTCTAGGTTTTGCAACAAACGGCTATGAATCCAGATCTTCATAAATTTTAATCATATTTTGTATCATGCAGCTAAGCGCCAAATGTACCTGCCCTTAGATTGTTGATGCATAACTGTCAAACATGCAAAATAACTTGCAATACGAGTATCCGGTAGTGTTAGTTTGGTGCTACAATAAAAAATGAAGAAGAAACTTACATATTGGCACATAGCCGGTTGTTGCATAACGCCGTACAATTTGTAACTCTTGATTTCCGTTATTAATCCTATTTTCTCAATATTTAAACGATTTTGTTTTTACCTTGTGTTAAATCTTAAGACAATTGTAATCAAATCCATGGGGATACTACAGAAATTAACTCAGTCCTTTTATTAAATTAGGAACGCGAAAAATAAGAAAACTTGCTGAAGTAAATCATGTTTAGAGTAAATAGAATAATTTGTGGGGATTTAGTAGCTGAAACATCATTCCAGTACGCCATTCTGGTATCAATAACATTCGATACTCCATCTCCGAGAATTAATTACGTACCATTTTATTGGAATTTCTGTGGCATGCTCAGGAAATGGAGATATTTCAGGTCGGCCAATAATTAACATTTTAACGTCATTAACCTCTCGTCAAACTCAATTTCTTCTCCAAGCCTCAGGATGTTAGATAAAGGCACATCAAATCTCGTCAAGATAATTTAGCAGTCATTGACGAACAGTGTGTTCATAACTCTGCATCATCATCATCATCATCATCATAATTCATTCATGAATTTAGGCCATTTGTTGACCTTTTTCGGTCTCAATAGGAATACCATCCAAAAGTCTTTTGAGTGGACGTCCTGGTCTTCTTCTTCCTGCAGGTTAATAGCTTAACATCTGCTTCGGTATACTATGATAATCCATTCTATGAACATACTGCATCTATCTTGACTTATAATCAGAAATTTTGTTTTCTAAAGGTTCCGTGTGTAATTCTTCTAATGTGTCTTCATTTTTTTAACAATCGTAGTGGGTATCCAGAAATCCTTCGAAGATATCTGATTTCGGCAGATCTAAATATCTGTATCAATACTAGTAAAATTCATATCAAATTCCGTTGAGGTGAAGTCATATGATGAAAGTTAAAAATAAAATTGTACCTGTTGGTAGGTGCCGTCATCCTCAACTTTGTTAAAATATGTAGGCCTATATAAAAATACTCTCACGATAATCCACCGAGAAAACGTTCCAGCTAGGATAAATATATTTGAAGACCTTGAAATTACAAAGGAAACAAACAACAGCTCACTTCTTAATGAGAACGCACCCCAGTCAAACCCATTATACGAGATCGTCAAAAAAAATCAGTTACTGCTACAAACAGTTGGAGTATACATCACCGTACACAACAACGAGTAGCAGAAGCTCAATCTGCAGAAGATGGAAGATAACTTCCGAAAGCGCTCCAGTTGATTTTATATACATAGGCTACTTTAACAATGTTGAGGACGACGGCACCTACCAACAGGTTCAATTTAAATATCTGTAGGCCTATATCATGTTTCAATGTCCATATTTTGCTACCATACAAAAGAGTTGTAAGAGACAGTGCTTTACACACTTTCCGTCCTAATATATCTCAACTTTACTTGCAAGTCTCAACATGAAGAAATTCAGAAGAAATTGAAGTATGACGACCCACAGTAAAGAAAAAAAACTCTGTACTAATACCAACGATACTTTTAAAATTCATGACGAAAGACCTTTGAGGTTACTACGTAAAATGTACAACATCAAAGTAGAATACCTGAGATCTCAGTCTTCCTCAACTTCGGATGCAAGATTTGGAGTACTTTCGGAGCATATGCTCCATCTTCAGCTTGTAAATTGGTACTGGTTGTTCGTGAGAATCTTGTGCAGAGGGTTGACGTCACTGGATGAGTTCTCATTAAGCACGTGAGTGATTCTGGCTTCTTTTAATATCTCGATATCTTCGAGAATGTTGATTTTCAGTTTGTTGTCCATCGTCCATAGAGAAAACAACAAACATATATATATAGTCAGCTACATTGTTATATAGTAATCCATCCATCCATAGTAATTCTGCCCGAGGGCAGGTCTTTCACTACAATCATAGCATTTTCCATGCTATGCTTTGCAGCTTTACTGGGGAATTGTAGGCGTGGTAGCTTCCCGTTGCTTTCCACACCGGGAAAAGATGATGATGATGGTCACATGATTTCGGGGACCGTTTGGGACTTAAAGTTTTCCTGACATTTGTCTTACAGGTGAGGAAAAATCCCGATGAAAACCTCACCCAGAAAAACTGTCCCGACCGGGCATCGAACCCGGGCCCCCTGCGTGACAATGCAGCACGCTACCTCGAGACCATAGCGGTGGACTGTATAGTAATAGTATATTCCAATGCGAGGTTGGGAAGTGGTTTTTACAGAAGCGAGGAAATGATTAAAAACCGAGCGATAGAATGGCTCGGCTTTTAATTTCCGAGATTCTGTAAAACACTTCACAAAAGTGTGTTGTACATATTTTTTCCACGATGGTGTTTTCAAAATAATATTGTTGTAAGCCTATGTTTTCCCTTTACAGAGATTTAGGCGCTCTCCCCTACAGGGAAGAATTTCAACCATACTAATTTAGTTACACTTGTTTTCGTACAGATGTCATTTTGAGTGGTATGTGGTCAGCGTTCCGCCTCATACTGACATCTAGGAAACCAAGGTAGTACTAGGACGGGAAAATTCGGTAAATTTTGCTTAGAGGCCTTTTCATTCAGGCTTAAGGATTTTTTACGAGCCTGAAAATCTTCAGACTCGGGACCCACGGCTTAAAGCCCCTCCCGGAGGACTTGCTCCTCGGCTTCTTCCGTCCTAAAAAATCCATCGACCCCGGTCGGGTTTGAACCCGCGACCCTTCGGACCAGAGGCAAGGAGCATAACCACTAGTCCACAGCGGCCGATTCTAAATAATAAAGAATAATAAAATAATAACATATTTGTTGGAAATATTTGTGTTCATTACATACAACTGAGTAACTTTAACAGTCTGGCCAATGTTATAGTATTACTATAAATACCGAAAATAGATTAGTTGAGACTACAGCAGCCAATGACAACAATCAGGTATAAAATGGCGGCAACTACGAATTTATTGGTTCAAATAAAGTTGAGTTCATTTAAATTGCAGTGATTTGTCTCATGAAATATATATTAACACTATCTTTTGGATAGGGTTACCCATGCCGGACTGGTCGAAGGTGATAAGCCAGACGAAAAAAGTATCTTGGTCGAAAGAGTGACGATCTTTCACCGTAAAAATGCAACTGTTAAGAAATGTGGACATGGGTTCAACTGGGGTAAAATTTTCCAAATACTCTCCCATTCGGTTCTCCGGGCGGGGACTACTTCAGGGAACCCAAGCCAAAGGCTCAAACAAAGTTATACAGGAGATGATTGGAAAGCGTTGGCTCAGGATAGGGATGCATGGAGAGCTTATGTCCGCGCGGCCATGAACCTACGGGTTCGATAGTGGCAGTGAGTTATATACTTACTATCTTTTGGATATATTTCTGTATATACATTGTACTTAGTATACATAAAGGGCGGTGGTTTTACTTCCCGCAGTAGGTAGGTAATTTGTAATATAACAGTATAGTTATATAGTTATTTATAGGTGCAACCCTTATTTTTAGGAAATTGGACATTCAATAATGGTCCCATTGCTGTAAGTACGACAGAACGCGCTATCGTCCAAAAATTATTATTATATTTGGATAGAAAATAAAATTGGAGTATAATTTTTACACGATCTTCATATTATATCGAAGGTTCTTACTCCACAGCAATAGAATCGATAAAAGTCTCGAAGAAAAACTTGTCACAAAACGTCTTCACTTCGCTGTAATATCGCGTAACAAGTAAATACCTCCGCTGGATCCTCCAAGACCCAGAGATGTCACGTACAAGTTTCCTCGTGTATTTTACTGTATTTATTGTTATAATGTAATTTAGTACATATTGCATCGAGAGAATATAAAAATGAAATGTATTTTTACAATACTAAACTGTGGCCAACTAATGACAAGTGAGGGAAATTTTGAGGAAGTGGCTGAATTCAAATACCTAGGAACAATGATCACAAAACAGGAATGAGATGCACGAAGAAATTAAACATAGGCTCAATTCTGGAAATGCGTGATATTATGCATTGCAGAGACTCTTGATGTCCCAACTTCTTTCAAAAAACGTTAAACTGAAAATATATAAAACTATTATTCTACCAGTTATATTATATGGGTGCGAAACATGGACTCTTACTTTAAGGGAGGAAAGGAGATTACGAGTATTTGAAAATAAAGTTCTTAGGAAAAATTTTTGACCAAAGAGAGATGAAGAGACAGGTGAATGGAGAAGAGTACATAACAATGAACTACATGGTCTTATAATGAAGGAAGCTACGTCTCGTAGACTGCGATGGGCAGGACATTTGGCACGAATGAGAAATGAAAGACGTGTATGTAATCTTTTTGATGGAAAACCAGAGTGAAAACGCCCAGTTGGTAGACCAAGAATGAGGTGGGAGAATAACATTAACTATGATTTGAGAGAATTAGATTATACAGAGTAAGATTGGAAAGCATTAGCTCAGGATAGGGATGTATGGAGAGCTTATGTCCGCGCGGCCATGAATCTACGGGTTCGATAGTGCCATTAGTACTGAACTGTATAATTCCGCTGTAACTAGTAAACTAGATGACTCTGGTTCACATCCCAACGCCATTAATATTTAAATAATTTTTGTCAATAAGTTATTATATGTCGTCTCGGTGAAGGCGTGATAGGAATCCCCGGTTACAATCCTCAAGGTTAAAGAGAGTATTAGTGGTGGACAATGCCTGGATTTTTTTCCCCCTTTAACACTCTCCATTACCTCTTCCCTACTCTTCATGTCATTTAATTTCCCATTAATATATGTCACCCTTCACTGGATCTCATGTTAGTTAAAATTATTTGGGTGGCAAAACATAGATATTGAAAATATGTGGTTGCATGGATCTAGCGGGATAACAGAGTGCTGCTTCATGACTTCGAGAATCCATCCATAATAATTCTGCACGAAGGCAAGTCCTTCACTGCAATGATAGCATTTTCATGCTATTCTTGCAGCTTTACTAGGGAATTGTAGGTGTGGTAGCTTCCCGTTGCTTTCCACACCGGTGAAGGATGATGATGATAGTAATGATAAGGATGATGATGATGGCCATATGATTTCGGGGACCGTTTGGGCCTTAAAGTTTTCCTGACATTTGTCTTACAGGTGAGGAAAAACCCTGATAAAAACCTCACCCAGAGAAAAAGCCCCGATCGGGGATCGAAGCCGGGCCCGCTGCGTGACAAGGCATCACGCTACCTCGAGACCACAGCGGTGGACACTTCGAGAATGAGAAACAAATTGTAGCGAGTTTTAGAGTAGGCACGAAGGTCTCTTCAGGGAGTGTTTTAGATTAAGCTTATTTTTGGGTTCTACCGGTGTGAAGAATAAGGAATTCAATGATCAGAAACAATGAGTTGTGTAATTAATTAAAAAGGATTTATTTTGTTAACCTCTTATGAACAACACAATACACAACAAATTAATAATATATTGTAGACTACTTGAGCAAATCTAGACTTCCCTAGTATAGCTATTTACGTACGATAGATTGATTCACACTTTTAGGTAATAATATGGGAGCAACAGGCTCCTCTCAATACTCGTTATATGATAAACTAGCCCACTCTGTTTTCGTAAGGGAGCTACTGGCTTCTCTCTGTATGTACTCGTATGGAAGCTACTGGCCACACTCTGATCATATGGGAGCAACTGGCCACACTGTATGTACTCGTATGGGAGCTACTGGCCACACTCTGATCGTATGAGAGCAACTGGCCACACTCTATGTACTCGTATGGGAGCTACTGGCCACACTCTGATCGTATGAGAGCAACTGGCCACACTGTATGTACTCGTATGGGAGCTACTGGCCACACTCTGATCGTATGAGAGCAACTGGCCACACGGCATGAACTCGTATGGAAGCTACTGGCCACACTCTGATCGTATGAGAGCAACTGGCCACACTGCATGTACTCGTATGGGAGTTACTGGTCACACTCTGTCAACAATAAAATTTCTTGGCCTATTATATTCATTTCCCAAGGTAGTTTTAAAATTGGCTGAAGTATTCCTTTTAACAAAATTTATTGTTTTGCAAATTTGAACATATTGAACACGTCAATCAAATTTACACTTTTAAAATAAACATTAGTTTCGCTTCGATAGGTACATGTACCTGTCAACCCTTGCGTTACCGTTAACCACTGTATAACAACAGTTTATTGTGTGGTCCAATATAATAACCAAATTAATTTTAATTCTAGGAATTACTAATGAAAGAAAATAAAGGACAGAAACAGTCCTCCACCCATCCCCATCCTGGTGAAGTGGATGATTAGACCTTACGGTCTTAACTCCATCAGGTAAAATAAATAAATAAAATAAATAAATCCTGAGCTAATATTTTCCAATGAATCCCTGTGCAATCTGCATCCCTCAAATCATGGTTAATGTTATTCTATCATCTAATTCTTGCAATATCTACAGGGTGATTTCCTTCTGTTTTTCCTAGAAGGAGCTTCCATGTTTCTCTTTCATTCCCCAATCGTGTCACATGTCCTGCCCTTCACAGTTTACGAGACATAGTTGTTCTTATAATACCTGGCTTCCTAAAAAAAATCATCTAGCTCACTGTTATGTGGTCTATTTCATTCACCAGTGTGTTCAGTTCTCATTGGACCAATATTTTTCCTAAGAACTTTACTCTCAAGTACTCGTAATATTTTCTCCTCCCTTAAAGTAAGACTCCATGTTTCGCAGCTATGTAACTAGGAGAATAAGATTTTTTATATATATTCAGTGTAAAGTTCTTAGAGAGAAGTTAGGATAACGAGAGTCCCTGTAATTCGAAGGATTATAGCGTGCATTTCCAGAATTGAGCCTATGTTTAATTCAAGTCTAGCTCATAAAATACAAACTTCCCTCCAACACTGAGCTAAACTTTCATAAGCCTGATTCTCACTAGAAAAATATCTAACACTCCCAGTAATAGAACCGTTCGGTGAAAAAACAGTTAATGCGATTTTTTTTCTATAATCAATTCCATCAAGTTGTCACTACATTTTGGGTATCTCCCCCTGCCTTACATTCTTGTAACCCACCTAATGAAGTCAGTGCGCCTGGATGGTGGGGTCATGCTACCAAGATGATACGAAAGGTGAAAAACTCCATGGCGGACAGGTCCAGAAGGCCTTTGGCCTACCATCCGGCTGCACATATGTAGACGATCATCCAACCAGTGTAGAGGTGATATGTGGTCAGCATGTCGGGTCCCCCAGCCGTTATAGCTGGTTTTCTAAACCTGGAGTCCGAAATGCCTCACGATGCTGGATGTGCACTGCTTCCATACTGGCCGAAATTCCATGAGAAAACTTCTTCCCTCATGGAGAATCAAAAAAGCGCAAGTCCCGTAGCTCTGCGCCTAGCACTCGGCTACGGTGCGGGAATATGAAAGCTGGTGATGGTGGTAATTATGCGAAAGGAGAGACTTAAACTAAACTTATTTTATGTAGAGGTGAATATGATGATGATAATAGCAATGAACAGTATTAAAACCCTGAGTAAACTATCCCTGGAGACAGCAATGACCATCTTCCGCTTAAAAATAGCACCAATCATGACCTATGGACTAGAAGTGATTTGGAAGAACCTAAACAAGGCAAACCTAGAGGAAATAGAGAAAGTCAAAGCACACTTTTCTAAAGATAGCGCTAAGCGTATCAAAATACACGCCTTCACGCCTAACATACACACTGACCATTCTTCATAGAAGAGCTCCACCTGGACCTTCTCGTGCCGGCAACTAGATGCCTACAAAGAACTGCTGAGGGAACTCAACGAGAAGAGAGAACAGATATGGCCTGAGTTCTACGCAACGGATGCGATGATCTACAGGGAATGGACAGCAACCAGATACGACCTCAGACACACCGTGACAAGAGTCGCGGTCCATGGTTTCCACCATCGGATATGCACAACAGTGAAGCGCCATAACCCAGAAGAAAAGTGCAAGTGCAAACTATGTGGGTCGCACTGCGACCGATATCACCTATTACAGTGTAAAAATATAGGAACATCGATAACGGACTTCTGTAAGACATGAAAACAATTCTTTCTACTTGGCCATTGGCTACAATAATACCTATTATTATTTTTATTATTATTATTATTATTATTATTATATGATGATGATGATAATGATGGCCAGAGGGTGTTCGGGAACCGTTTGGGCCCAGAAGTTTACTGAGATTTGTCTTACAGGCGAGGAAAACCCCGAAAGAAACCTCACCATGGAAATTTGTCGCGACCGGGAATGAACCCGTGTCCGCTGGGTGACAAGGCAGCGCGCTACCTCGAGACCACAGCGGTTGTGAATCAGTATACAGAGCTCGTTAGATTACCTTCAAGATTGTTTTGATATTTTGTAGCGGCCTGTACAGGCGCGCGCTCTGTGAAGAGACTCGACACCAGCAACAGTTGGTGTAACTTGTAAGATGTGTACAGGTATAAAAATAAAGAAGTTTTAAAAAGTTATAATTTATGAATCTTCAAAAGTTTGTGAACTCTGAAGTTAATAGTCTACTTCCGAAAGATGATTCCCTTTAACAAAATGTTTAGCTGATTATCATAAGTAATGCCACGAGTGATTTCCAAATTATCAATAAATTCACGACTCACGAAGTGAGGAGTGAATTTATGTAGAGAATTTGGAAATCAAGAGTGGCATTTGTTAGGACTATTTAACGAATAAAATTAAGCTGTTTACTCACAAATCATTATTTAACTACAGTTATTTTAAAATATTTATATATTTAATGTAAACGGCGATGTTTCAAAACAAATGAGTAACGATTGGCACGCTTCATTTGATTCTTTCGTTCGATCACTGCAACCAGATCATAATATTATTTATTGCCAAAAGATCGCAATGTTGTAAGAATGCACCCCTGTGGAGAAATTTATAACCAACGTTATAGGTATTAATTAATTTCTGATGTCCTATGATGTAAATATGTCAATTATATTTTTCTGCGTCATTTCCTGGAAAATAATTCGTTTAAGAAAGTGCAAACAGTGGTTTCTTTTTTTTTGTGGTATAATCAATTGTTACAAATGTTTTTATATTATCTCTCGTATGCGCTACGTGTTGACATTCATGCACTATATATACAATCTGGTAGCCGTATTTCTCACAGAGTCAGTCACTGCAAAATAATGCTATGACCTATTCAGAATGTTAAAAAGGAGGTGCTTTCTCTATTATGATAAATTTAGTTGGTAAAGTTTAGGGGAAACACGACTGTGATTGGTTGTAAATAAAAAAATCATTGAAATGTGATTGGTCATTGACTCCCATTTGGGGCATGAGTTAAACAGTGCTACCAAACACGCTGATCAGACAAAATAAGTCCGTACATCTCTCTAGATATTTCACTAACTCACGATCGAGAGAAAATTTAAATCTAACTGTTCCTCTAAATAGAACATCTCGCTATTCCACATCCTTCTTTGTTTCAGCCACCCGACTCTGGAATTCCCTCCCCTCGTATATCAAGGAATGCTCGACTCAAAAACAGTTCAAGAAAAAACTCACTACATGCTTTCCTTAGACAATATCTAATATATAAAAATGAATGTTTGTTTGTTCGTTCTTTCGTACTTTAAGCGCGGCCATACTGTTGATCCGATTGTGATGGGGCTTTTTGCAAAATGTTCAGGAGATTCCCGGGATGAACATAGGCTATAAGAGAGTTGTGATACTCAACTTCTACACCCTTAAAAATCGCCCTTTTTAGTGAAAAACGTGAAAAAAACTAGTTCTTTGGACGCTTAACCCATTCGCTTCAGGTGTAAACGCTCAATACATTTCCCCAGAAACCAGACTTAAGTTACTGTAAATTATATTTTTTATTTTCAGACATTCAAAACAAGCAAACGATAACGGTATTTGAGAACACAATAATTGTGAAGGCCAAAACACGTTCCTCTACTATTCATAAATGTTAACAGAAGATTATCCTGCCAAGGGATGTACATAGTATTGTAAAATATATAACAGCAGAGTTAAGCGAGTGCATCTCGTCTTCTGAGTTCAAGGCCATTTAACTGCCGGCGAGTCTACCTCGTCTTTTGAGGCGAATGAATTAAATGGCTTACGCTGCCTAAACCATAACAAATACACAAAATTAATGTACACAGAATTGAATATCTCAAAAAGCTCTACAAAAACGTCGGCGACAGCAAATGTTTATCTCTTACGGATATAAGATAATAGTAAAAACTAAAATATACCTGTTGGCAGGTGCCGTCGTCCTCAACTTTGTTAAAATGGTGTATATAAAATTAATTCTCCACAACGGAATTTGATATGCATTTTATTAGTATTGACTCTTACGGATAACTCACAATAGCAATATTTGTCTTTCATTGATGTCAAGAAGATCGAGACATGTACGTAGCATAGCAGCACATGGCGGGTATTCTTTTACGGATACGGTAACTCACAATAACGAATTTTGTCTGTAAGCTCATTTATTCCAAGAAGATCGGGATGAGTAGATTCCCGAGCAACGCAGGGTAATCAGCACGGGGTATCTAAAAAATATATATTTATATTTTTTTTTTCCTTTTACTTATGCAACTAAACATAAAAAGCGCATTAATTTTCATGTATTTAGGCGTAGCAGCGCACGCCGGGTATTAGCTAGCAGGGCCTAATATATAACCGTGTTCCATGTATACTTTAATTATACCTTTATTTTTTAAACTTCCTTTACCAAGTCAGTTACTTTATCAAATTATACATTGTTGTTGTTATTATTATTATTATTATTATTATTATTATTATTATTATTATTAGGATCTTCCTCAAGATTTAATACTAGAAGAAAATTTAGGGACAGTTAAATACACTGAAGAATACAAGTATTTGGGAATTAAAATGACTAAAGATGGAAAACAAGAAACAGAGATAAGAAACAGGATCAATATAGGAAAGTATGCTATATCTGCCCTAAATGGAATAGTATGGGACAAACATATCTTCAAAGAATAAAAAAAAAAACTATTTTTAATACAATAATCAGAAGCATTATTACCTATGGAGCTGATGTGTGGGCTTTAAATGCACAAATGAAAAAAAAATTACTCGCCACTGAAATGGACTACTGGAGACGTGCTGCAAGAATATCCAGGAAGGATAAAATCAGAAATTCATATATAAAAGAAAAAATGCAGGTACAATATAAAATATTAGATTTTATAAAGAAGAAACAATTAAATTGGTACGGACACATTAGAAGGATGGAAGAAGGAAGACTACATAAGATAATCATGGATTGGGAACCACAGGGAAGGAAAAAGAAGGGTAGACCAAATATTACGTTGATTCAGGGAATCAATGAAACTAAGAGGGAATGGGAAATAGAAGAAGATATATGGATGAACAGACAAGAATGGAAAAATGTGTTGAAACAAATGTGTAGTTAACTGTGAACATGGGTACCGGAAAAATGTATATTCATTGTAAAAGCCGGAATAATAAAACAAATATTATTACTATTACTATTATTATTATTATTATTATTATTATTATTATTATTATTATTATTATTATTAAAATGTTTGTTTCCATAGTCAACTTTATATTCTGTAGCCAGCCTATATCTAATATGTACCATTAATCGTGTAGATAATTGATAATAATTTTTATTATCTACGTATTAATTCTTGAAGGAAAAACTTTGCACCCCTTTTTAAACACATTGCGTGCGTTGAGGAGTGTAATATTTGGCATATTTAAAGTTCATATAGAGAAGGAGTGCAGAAAAATAAAATTTGTGTATAATATGTGTTACAAATAAATTAAATTAAACAAAATAAAATTACTCGTCTCTAAATAATTTGTGTGTGTTACTCATTAATTTGTATACTCATTCATTTGTTTAACGTTCATACTGAAAGTGCATTATCATAAAAAGAAAATTGTGCAGCAGCAATGTGAATTGACTTACTCTCGCGTATTTATTATTAGTGGTTTAAAAAAATTTAGTACATTTAATTAATTAAATCAAACTCTGTCTAATCTTGGTTTCAGTAATTCCATTACATATAGGCCTATATGTATTTTTATTATATTTAGATATTCGCACCTACTTCCATTATGCCTCAACATGGAACATTGACAGGTCGGAGTGAGAAACAAAGAAGGGATATAATAATCCCGTACACATAATAATACGCCAAATGCAAATTTATATAGTATAAATAGTATACAAATGTCAAATGACGCGTTATTGATTTTTAAATATGGCTTAGCCAAGCTATACCACATATTTCCTATTGTTCGTATTTTTAAAATAAATCGAAAATTAATGGATATTGACGTATTTGTGACAAACATGTAAATTTAATGAATTGTGGTCAAATTCCGACCGCTGGGCGACCACTAGTCATTATAATTTAACCATGGTGACGTGGAAGAGACCTTATGGTCTTAACTCCATCAGGTAATATAATAAATAAATAAATAAAAAATAATAAAAAAAATAAATAAAAAATATAAATAAATAAATAAATAATAAAAAATAAATAAAAAAATAAAAAATAAAAAAATAAATAAACAAACAAATAAATAAACAAATAAATAAATAAACAAATAAATAAATAAATAAATAAATAAATAAATAAATAACTCACTTGCACTATCGAATACGGAAGTCCATACGCGCACATAAACTCTCCAGGTTCAACCGTACGTTTAATTTATGTCTATAGCTAATTGTTATTACCATTATTCTACAGTATATAGGTATTTGAATTCTCTTAGTTTTTTTTTCAGAATTTCCCTCATTTGTTGAAAACTGTCTATTTCCATTTAATTTTATTTATATACAGAATGTTAATGTTTACACATCTTTCTGTGCCTAAAGTTTTATTTTTCTTCTCCACTCGTCTCTGTCCATCCACTCCATGTCCTCCAGTCCCCTTGCTCTCATTCCAGTTCTTATTTCTTGTAATCACGAGTTTCGAGGTCTTCCCTTCCTTCTTCTTCCAGGTGGACACCAATCCAATGTTCTCCTGGGTAGCATAACTTCTTGCATTGGTCCTACATGCCCAAACCAATTTAATTACTTTTATCTTACATAATCAACTATTGTCTAATTTTAATTTTTTCCCGTATGACAGTATTTCTTATTTCTTCTAATTTTGAACATCTAACATCTTGCTGCTCTCCTCAAGAAATCCCTTTCCATCGACATAAGTTTTTGTTCTTGTTTAATATATATATCCATCCATAGTAATTCTGCCGCCGAGGGCAGGTCTTTCACTACAATCATAGCATTTTCATGCTATGCTTTGCAGTTTTACTACGGAATTGTAAGTGTGGTAGCTTCCCGTTGCTTTCCACACCGGCGAAGGATCGTGATGATGATGATGATGATGGCCATATAACTTCGGGGACCGTTTGGGCCTTAAAATGTTTCTGACATTTGTCTTACAGGTGAGGAAAACCCCGATAAAACCTCACCCAGAAAAACTGCCCTGACCAGGGATCGAACCCGGGCCCACTGCGTGACAAGGCACCACGCTGCCTCGAGACTACAGCGGTAGACATATATATATATATATATATATATATATATATATATATATATATATATATATATGTAAAACCATAACTAACTCACTGGAACAATGAAACTCAGAGGATCGTGGATGCGCATACATAAGCTCTTCATACATCCTTATCCTGAGCTAATTATGTCCAATCATTCCTCTGTAGTATAACTCCCTCAAATCACAGTTAACATTATTCTCAAAACTCATTCTTGGCCTACGTAATGGGTGCTTTCACTCTGGTTATCCTACACGGGTTTTTCGTGCCCAACTTCCATTCCCCATTCGTGCCATATGCCTTAACCATTGCAGTCTATGTAACTTAATTGTTCTTATTAAATCTGGTTTCCAATGAAAATAATGTAGGCCTAGCTCACTGTTATGTAGACTTCTCCATTTACCTGTCTGTTCGTGTCTCTTTCGCCAATTTTTTTAGATCCTAATCCAATTTAACCTATTAAAACTAATCCAACCTACCTAATTTAAGCAACCTACTTAATCTAAAAAACTTACCTAATATAAGCTAATCTACCTATTCTAAGTAACCTACCTAATGTAAGCAACATGCCTATTCTAAACAACCTATCTAATCCAAGCAACTTACCTAATCTAAGTTAACCTACCTAATCTTAGCAACCAACTTAATATACTACTTCAACAAGGGTCAACAAGTACGGACCTAATGCATTCCGCTGATGATGGGACTAGTCCCGAAAGGCCTGCAGAGTTTTAAAACAACTAAAGTTGAGGAGACGGACCTACAAGGTAACTATTTTATAGTTTTTA
This sequence comes from Diploptera punctata, assembly GCA_030220185.1. Lineage (NCBI taxonomy): Eukaryota > Metazoa > Arthropoda > Insecta > Blattodea > Blaberidae > Diploptera > Diploptera punctata. The sequence continues at coordinate 545,133 of JASPKZ010008066.1, forward strand.
ACCATACATTATATTACTGTCAACTTAATGTAAGCAATGTACCTAATCTGAGCAACCAATCTACTCTAAACTACCTACATAATATAAGCAACTTACCTAATTTAACTTAACATACCTAATCTAAACATCATACCTATTCTAAACAACTCACCTAATTCTAAATCTTACGTAATCTAAGTTAACCTACCTAATATAAGCAAGAAACCTACCTAATCTAAGCAGCTTACTTAATTTAAGCAGCTTACATAATCTAAGAAACTTACTTAATCCAAGCAACTTACTTAATCCAAGCAACTTACTTAATCCAAGCAACTTACTTAATCCAAACAACTTACTTAATCCAAGCAACTTACTTAATCCAAGCAACTTACTTAATCCAAGCAACTTACTTAATCCAAGCAACTTACTTATTCCAAGCAACTTACCTAATCCAAGCAACTTACTTAATCCAAGCAACTTACTTATTCCAAGCAACTTACTTAATCCAAGCAACTTACTTAATCCAAGCAACTTACTTAATCCAAGCAACTTACTTAATCCAAGCAACTTACTTAATCCAAGCAACTTACTTAATCCAAGCAACTCACTTAATCCAAGCAACTCACTTAATCCAAGCAACTCACTTAATCCAAGCAACTCACTTAATCCAAGCAACTCACTTATTCCAAGCAACTTACTTAATCCAAGCAACTTACTTAATTCAAGCAACTTACTTAATCCTAGCAACTTTTACTTAATCCAGGAAACTTACTTAATCCAAGAAACTTACTTAATCCAAGCAACTTACTTAATCCAAGCAACTTACTTAATCCAAGCAACTTACTTAATCCAAGCAACTTATTTAATCCAAGCAACTTACTTAATCTAAGCAACTTAAATAATCTAAGATAATCTACTTAATCTACGCTAACCTACATAATCTAATCTAACCTACCTAACCCAATCTAACCTACCTAACTTAACCAAAGTTGAATAAACATTTTGTCCATTGAATACATGAAACATGTTGACAACCATATCAATAGCATGAATTTTATTCGATAAACTATGGACAAAATTAGTAACTACAAGTCCGTTGCAAGATTTACAGACTGATAACTGGCATTGAATAGCCATTATTTTTATCACACTGTACATAGCCTTGAAAAATAAATATTGTGTTCCATTATCAGGAATAGATAATCTTAACGTGTAAAAAATCTCATAAAGTGACATTCATGGAACAGGAAAGGGATTTTAGAAATTTCCTGCCCTGTAAGCGAAACAATTCATATAATTTAAGCTACGTGTCAATTGGTAACACTGCTTATCTCTGCAACTTTAAAAATGGCGTTTTCAATAATTCATTAAAATGGATTCCAATTGTTTGGTGTTAACAAAGAAATCTTTTGTTTGAAATTCATCTAATCTCAAGCATCTAGACTTTTTCAGCGAGACTTTTTTCTATCAGTAAAACCTCTGCAAAATTTCATCCAATGCTTATTACTTTTTGGAAGTAAAAATCTTTTGAAATACGGGAATCCGCGCGAAGCCAACATATATTGTTAATACATTGTGTGAGAGAACAACAATGATTGACAAATCTTTTCATGTATGGAGTGAATTTCACTAGCCATGGTGATGCTTGGGAAATCGATAACTCATTACATGCTGTGGGAGGGAAGGGGTTGTGGACACCGCATGGTACCTACAAGTTGTGTGAAAAATATTCCACTCCACTACCAAAATTTCATCAAATGGGGATTTGAATTATTCTACTTCTTTTTGTGGAATTGCGGCCACTATACAATTACTATAGTTTCAAAACCATCAACGCTCCAAACAATGCTCAATTTTATGTTCTATTCAATATTTCACCACCACCCACCCCCCACCCGCACCAGCGATCTAATCCTGGTTCTCATTCAGAATATTTCAAAAATTCACAATAAAATATTATCAGGTTATTAACTCAATGGTATTAATAATCTGTTAATTTACGCACACACTACTGAGTTACATTAAGAAATTGGAGCTGGAAGTAATCATCGGTAAAACTAAAAATAGGCCTACGGTCACACACAGAAATATACTGTATAATGACAATTCTGGGAACTTTGAAGAAGTGGTTAAATTCAAATACCTTACTTACTTACTCACTGGCACTATCGAACCCGTAGGTTCATGGCCGCGCGGACATGAGCCCTCCATACATCCCTATCCTGAGCCAATGCTTTCCAATCATTCCCTGTATAATCTACTTCCCTCAAGTCATAGTAAATGCTATTCTCCCACTTCATTCTTGGTCTACCAACTGGGCGTTTCCCTCTGGCTTTACTACAAGAAGCTTCCGTGCAAGTCTTTCATTCCCCACACGTGAAACATGTCCTGCCCAACGCAGTCTACGAGACTTAACTGTTTTGATTATATCTAGTCTCCTATAAAGACCATGTAGTTCATTGTTATGAAGTCTTCTCCATTCACCTGTCTGTTCATCTCTCTTTGGTCTAAAAATTTTCCTACGAACTTTATTCTCAAAACTCGTAATATCATTTCCTCCCTTAAAGTAAGAGTCCATGTTTCGCATCCATATAATATAACTGGTAGAATAATAGTTTTATATATTTTCAGTTTAACGTTTTTTAAAAGGAGTTGGGACATCAAAAGTCTCTGCAATGCATAATAGCACACATTTCCAGAATTGAGTTTATGTTTAATTTCTTTGTGCATCTCATTCCTATTTCTGATTATTGTTCCTAGATATTTGAATTCAGCCACTTCCTCAAAATTTCCCTCATTTGTCATTAGCTGTCCATTTCCATTATATAATGCATTTCTACGTGTGACCATATATTTAGTTTTATTGATATTTACTTCCAGTCCTAATTCCTTAGCGTTACTCAATAGTGTGTGCGTGTTGTCCTTTAGTATCTCCTCGCTATCGGCCAATAGAATTCATATACCTGGTAACAATAGTTAGAAACAGGAATGAAGTGCAGAAGGAAATAAACATAGGCTCAATTCTGGAAATGCATGCTATTATGTATTACAGGGAATCTTGTCGTCCCAACTTATCTAAAAAAGAACATTAAACTGAAAATAAATAAACCTGTAATTCTCCCAGTCATATGGATGCTAAAAAATGACTCTACTTTAAGGGAGGAGAAAAGATGATCAATATTTGTGAAAATAATTCTTACGAAAATGTTCGTACCAAAGAGAATGAATAGACAAGCGAATATATGTACATAACAGTGAGGTCGAAGACTGCGAAGGGCAGGACATGGTGCACGAATGGGGAATGAAAGAGGGCATGGAAACTCCTTGTAGGAAAACCAGAGGGAAACCGCCCAGAAGCTAGGCCAAAAATGATGTGGGAGAATAATATTAATCATAATTTGTGTGAAACAGTTTATACAGGACATGAGGGGAAAGTATTAACTCAGAATAGGGATTTATGGTGAGCTTATGTAAGAGCGGATATGGACCTATGGGTTCCATGGTGCCAGTGAGTTAGTTTTTTGTTGGTTTTCGTCCTGAACCCATTCGCCTCAAAAGACGAGGTAGACTCGCCAGCAGTTTAATCACCTTTAACTCAGAAGACCAAGTACACTCGCTTAACTCTGCTGTTAAAAGTTTTGCAATATTTTGTACATCCGATGGCAGGGTAATGTTTTGTTAACATTTATTAATAGTAGAGGAATGTGTTTTGATCTGCACCTTTATTATGATCTAAGTACCGTTATATTTTGTTTGTTTTGAACGTCTGAAAATAGACAGTATTATTTATGGTAACTTAAATTTTGCCTCTGGGGAAATGCATTGAGCGTTTAAACCTGAAGCTAATTAAATAATTGATTTGGTAGATAAACTGACTGCATGCATCAAATTCAAATAAACTTGAGCTGATCAGTATTTCTTATAATATGAGAAACTTCCCCCCGCAGTTACTCTACCTCTAAAAAGTGTATGTCCCTAGGAACATGTTCCTATGTTTGAGCCTTTGCTATGGATTCCCTGAAGTAATCTCCGCCAATATATCCGAATCGAGGACAATTTCACCTCCGGAAAAATTTCCCAAAAGAATTACACATGGAACCTTTATAAGTCAAGATGTATGTAACATGTTCATCGAATGGAAGATCACAGGATATACAAACAAATGTTAAGCTATCAACCTGCAGGAAGAAGAAGACCAGGACGTCCACTCAAAAGACTTTTGGATGGTGTTTCTCTTAAGGCCGAAACAGGTCTACAAATGGCCTAAATTTGTGAATTTACTATAATGAAGACGAAAAACTTTCCCCAGTGGAACTCACGTCCGCGTTTCTTAATGCTTGTATTTTTACGGTGAAAGATCATCACTCTTTTAACCAAGGTACTTTTTTCGTCCGGCTCATCGCTTTCGACCTGTTCGGCAAGGGTAACTCTTTCTGTAGCATAGCTCTCTGAGTCATCTAAGCACCCAAGCGACTCCACCACGAAAAGGCGAAGATATCATGGAGGGCCATATACTGTCATCATCATCCTCTTATCGTGTCCTCCTTTCGGAAGGTCGATTCAAAATATGCCTCCAACATTCTCCGTCTTCCCATGTTTTGCTTCTTTTTTAGTTCTTCCCAGTCGTATCCTCTCTCTTGTAGACTTTTCTTCACTTGGTTAATCCATCTTTCTCGTGGTCTATCTCGTGGTAATTTTCCTTGTTTCTTGAGATTTAACAGTGTTTGTGGTAGTCTTTCCTTTTGTATTCTTTTTAAATTTCCAATCTATTTTAGTCTACTTTTTTCTATGGCAGCTGTTATTTTTTTCTAAAATTAATGTCTCTCTGATATTTGTTATTCCTTAATCTATCTCTCCTTGTTTTATGATCCATTCCACGTAAGAATTTCATTTCTGTAGCTTGGATTCTGCTCAAGTACTTCTTTGCATATGTTCAAGTTTCAGCTGCATATGTTACAACTAGTTTGATACAAGTTTTATGCATTGCCATTTTACTCTTGGTGGGTATATCTTTATTCCAGATTAATTGTTTAGATAAAGTATAGACTTTTAAAACATTTTTCTCTATTCTTTTACTAATTTCAGTCTGTATTTTCCATTTGCATTTATCACCATTCCTAAATATATAAATTTTTCCACTTTTTGTAGATTTATGCCTGACTATTTAACTCATGCCCCAAATGGAAGTCAATGACCAATCACGTTTCAATGATTTCTGTTTTCCAACCAATCAGAGTCGTGTTTCACGAAATATTTATCAGTGTTATAATTACCATATTAAAGAAAGCTCCTCCTTTTTAATATTCTGAACAGGTCTGACCATTATTTTGCAGTGACTGAGCCTATGAGAAATACGGCTACCAGATTGTGTTTATAGTGCATGAATGTCAACACATGCCGCATGCGGGAGTTAATATAAAAAACATTTGTAGCAATTGATTATACCACCAAAAAAAGAAACCACTGTTTGCACTTTCTTAAATGTATTTTTTCCCAGGTAACAATCCAGAAAAATATAATTGTCATATTTACATCATACGACATCAGAAATGAATTAATATACAGTTTGATGTGTTTCATTTTCTTCTCCACTAGAGAGTATTCTTACAATATTTCGTTCCTTTGGCAATAAATAGTATGATCTGGTTGCAGTGATAAACAAAAGAAGCAGATGAAGCGTACCTATCGTTTCTCATTTGTTTTCAAACATCGCCGTTTACATTAAATATATAAATATTTTAAAGTAACTATAGTTAAATAATGATTTGTGAGTAAACAGCTTAATTTTATTCGTTAAATAGTCCTAACAAATGCCACTCTTGATTTCCAAATTCTCTAGATAAATTCACTCCTCACTTCCTGTGTCGTAAATTCATCGATAATTTGGAAATCACTCGTGGCATTACTTATGATAAAGTATAGACTTTTAAACATTTTTCTCTATTCTTTTAACACTAATTTCAGTCTTTGATTTTTCATTTGCATTTATCACCAATAAATTCCATAACCATCCTAACATTCTTTCCAATTTTTTGTAGATTTACGCCTGATAACTTAATATTTCAATCATCGTTCTGATTTCTACATGTTTTCATGATCCACATAATGTGAGTAAACAAATTAAATCACTGTGGTGGTTTTTATATTAAATATTTTGCGAACAACAGCTTAAATTGTGAATGTGTATATGTTAGAGCGTCCCTAGACACAAATGAGTTTTTTTCGCAATATCAAATACGCATACCCTCTATTTTTTTTTTGTTTGACCTTAACAACTCAAATAACAAATATTATTTTGAATGGATCATGACAGCCCGTGCCGACTTCATGCCAAATATAAGACAAAGTTCCATCCTTCAATTAAAATATTTAGTTTATATAGGTAAAGTCCAGCCTAATAATGGCTTATAGTTGATGGATCCATCCATAGTAAATCTGCCCGAAGGCAGGTCCTTCACTGCAATCATAGCATTTTCATGCTATACTTGCAGCTTTACTAGGGAATTGTGTAGGTGTGATAGCTTCCCGTTGCTTTCCACACCGGTTAAGGATGATGATGATAATGGTAAGGATGATGGCCATATGATTTCGGGGACCGTTTGGGCCTTAAAGTTTTCCTGACATTTGTCTTACAGGTGAGGCAAAACCCCGATTAAAAACCTCACCCAGAAAAACTGTCCCGACCGGGGATCGAACCCGGGCCCGCTGCGTGACAAGGCCTCGAGACCACAGCGGTGGACAGTTGATGGATAATAATAATAATAATAATAATAATAATAATAATAATAATAATAATAATAATAGTAATAATAATAATAATAAAATATTAATACCTCCAAATAGTTAGCTCGTTTTTTTTAAGTGGACAGAGAAAAATAGAAAGCATTGTAACAATTATAATCTTTAACCTCCTCGGGAAACGGACCTGTGACCTCTTGCATACGTAGCAAGCCATAAGGCACTGAGCTAAACGTTCGCTGGTTTGCTATGCATAAAACAATGCTCTTCATTGGAGAAAGGGTAAACTAGTGTAGCTCTACTATGTAATTAGTTTACTTGTGTGAATTGCGCGTTAAAACTTGAAATGTTCGAGATCAAAAGTCCGCTGATTCTTTTTAAGTGTACATCAACACTAGGCTATCAGAAATAGGACCAACCCAACAAAAATAGTATAATTGAGTGGATAATAGTGACAAAATTAGAAGAGGAGGTAAATAACAAATGAGTATCACAATATGGTCTAAGAATATAGTAACATTACCGTGTTTCGCGTAAATAAATAAATGTGTAAAAGTTGTAAAACAATGTTATAAGTAGGCCTACCGGTATCATTGAAAAATGTTTACAATATTACAAAATGTTTGTAAAGACAGAAGAAGTACGTGGAGCAACAGTATTACAAGAATATACTAAGGAAAAGCGAGGGAAAGGTAATCTACTGTTGAATCAAATTCTTCACTAGGGGGGATCCATGTCACGAACGAGACAAATGGAATCAATCAATCATATATTCCAATTATATGAGACATGATTTTGTTATTTCGAAATCAGGATATAGGCAAAAATATGCACTCTTATTGAATACATGGACACGCAGTAAACGAACCGGCGAATGACGCATCCAGACCATATGAAACATGAAGTGTTGTGTCACAGTTTTGGTTCATAAACTTTCAGAAGAAAAGAAACAAGTAATATTTTTATTTTGAAATCTTAAAAAACCCTATAATCTAGGGAAATTGAATTTTTAAGAAGACCTGCACGATGCTCTAAATTAGACAAGATCAGAAACAGTATTATCCGAGAAAAAATTAACTTTATCGAAACAATTATACAATTTTTGGGAAAGGAACAATTACAATGGTTTGGGCACCTGAAGAACATGAATGAAGATAGATTGCCAGTTAGGAGTTTGGAGTGGATTCCAAATTGGAGGAAAAGAAAAGGGAGCCTAAGAAGACATTCATTCATCCATTCAGAGTGTTCTACTCAAGAGCAGGTCTTTAACTGAAACTCAGCATTCTCCACTCTTTCCTTAACTCAGCTTTCCTTTTTGTATCTGCATACAAACCATTTATTTTAATATTGTCTATCATCTGATGACTTTTTCTGCCTCTAACTTTATTTCCGTTAAACATTCCTTCTAGGGCGTCCTTCAGCAGGCAGTTTCTTGTTAGCCAGTGGCCAATCCAATTTATTTTCCTCTTCTTAATGAGTTCCAGCATTGTTCTTCTTTCGCCCACTCTGTCTAGCATATGGATAGAGGGAATTATGAATTTAATAAAGGTCAGGGGACTGCAGGATTGTGACTGGAATCGTAGAGATGAATGGAGGAGGAGAATCAAAATTTAATATTGGGCACAGGAAGATGTATATATTTAAAACCCTATTAAATAATAATTGATGAAGTTGAGTCCTTCATATATTTAGGAAGTATGTTTACAAAAACCGGAGGAGCAGAAGATATAAAAAGACGAATATGTCTAGCTAATGGAGCATTTGCGCAGTTATACTCCATATGGAAAACCATGAACATATCTTTGAAGACAAAACTTAGACTGTTCAACACCAACCAAAAATCAGCCCTCCTCTGTGGTTGCGAAATATGAAAAGTTACGGAAGCAACAAATAAAATTTGCAGACCTTTGTAAACAGATATTTTAAATATAAGATGGCCGGAAATAATACGTAAAGAAGAACTATGGAGAAAACCAACCAATCTCCAATATGTCACCAAATAAAACACAGAAAGTGGAATTGGATTGTCCACACATTGAGAAAACTAGACGGAGCCATCGAGAAGACTGCACTCGATTGGAATCCACAAGGAATAAGAAAGAGGAGACGATTTAGGAAAATTTAAATGAGATCAGTAGAGAAGGAAGCAAAGGAAAGAAGGAAAAGCTGGAAACAAGTGAAATGGCTGGCTGGAAGCAGAATACGCTGGAGGAACTTTACTACTGCGCTATGTTCCATTTAAGAATTACAGGAAATAAATAATAATGATAATAATAATAATAATAAAAATAATAATAATAATAATAAGCCTTCTGATTTAAAGTTAAGCATACTAATCCTGGGATACTAATATGTTGTTTAGACTGTAGGCTGTATCAATATTTAGTGCCACGGTCCTAAATTCAATGGAATAGCATAATTTTTCATGTAGTTATTTGCACTAAACCAGTTTATGTTGTCAGCAATGAATTTAAAGCAATCGGCTATAAAATCAATATGTATGGGGCTTATTAGAATATCAAATAAAAGTGGGACAGTTCACATATCGCTCTTTAACTCTCTCGGTACCGCATTACGAATTCAGGTGGGCAAATATTTATTCCATATCTATTGTATAAATACAATGTAAAGAGTACAAAAAAATCACTTAATATTATTGTCACCAACTATTGCATGGGTTGTTTTTGATCACAGCAAATCAGAAATAGAAGTTATGTGATACCACTGCACAACTTAAGAGGCCCTTGAGAAACTGTGTTAACCCGAGTAATATCCCCCATTTCAAAATTTAGGAGTGAAAATTCGAGGGGGAAATTATGCGATGACTATGAAAATACAAATACGTTTTCACAATGTAGAACTCTACCAATTAGACATCTACCGTAATCACCACTTGTAACTTAAAATTTGCAGTGTAGCTATTAGACTTTCTTCCTTGGGTTTTCCATGAATTCCTTTGTGTTTTACTTGAAATCTTCATAAGGGTGTCCAAAGTTGTAACTGAAAATTTTTGGCCTAGATAATGCACATTGTTTCAGAAGTGGATTTATATATATCCATCCATAATAATTCTGCCCGAAGCCAGGTCCTTCACTGCAATCATAGCATTTTCATGCTATGCTTGCAGCTTTACTAGGGAATTGTTGTGTGGTAGATTCCCGTTGCTTTCCACACAGGTGAAGGATGATGATGATGATGATAATGATAAGGATGATGATGTTGATGTTGATGGCCATATGATTTCGTGGACCGTTTGTGCCTTAAAGTTTTCCTGACATTTATCTTACAGGCGACGAAAAACCCCGATAAAACCTCACCCAGAAAAACTTCCCCGACCGGGGATCGAACCCGGGTCCGCTGCGTGACAAGGCAGCCCGCTATCTCGAGACCACAGCTGTGGAAAAAAAAAATATATATAATATATAACCTAGAAGGGAAATTACGCGAGGGGGTCAATTATGCGAGTAAATATGGTAATATGGGGACTACCGCATTTCAAGACAACCGGTATTAGATGACAGCAGGCTTATCAGCCATGTGTGGCGGCCGCCATCATCCCAACAACAAGCATCTGGTTCTCATTGCTATTAGAGGCTGACAAGGGAACTGTCAACCAATACATGCCGAAACCTACCTTGAAATTTCTTCCAGAGAAGCGTTGTGATGTACCAAGATCGTGTCCAAAAATCATCTCCCGTTTTCAACTGCAGGACACATAAATCGAAGACAGAATCCAGCAATGGCAACCCGCTGTAAGTAGCAGATGGACTCCCTGCTTGACTTAGAGTGAATTGGAGTGAGGCGGGTGCATTGCGGACGGCAGGTAGTGAGGGTTATCCAATCCATCAAGTGAGGATATATATTACTTCCTTGTAGATTAAATGAGAGATTTTGAGCTGGATTTCAATGCCTTATAGTTAAAAACGGCAGATTTTTTGGAGATGACCTTGGTACATCGCAACGCTTCTCTGGGAGATAATTCAAGGTAGGTTTTGGCATGCAATATTTGACAGTTCCCTTGTAAGTCGAACCCAGGACCATGGTACAATCAGAGTATTTGGACCAGTATAAAAACCTTACCCTATCGGGATTCGAACAATTTCCGGCTCATGTAAAGTAACTTATTTTTTATATGTGAAATTATAATTCGTTATTTATGTAAGCCGAATAAAAATTATAGAGGGATGCGGTACGTTGATAAATGATAACAATCGAAAACATTTATCTCATTTGTTATATTTGAAACTGAAGGCCTATAAACAATATTGAATGAGGAAAAAACGAGCTGGCAATATGTAAATGATTATTTAAAATTTATAAATATTTGTAGATATAAAATACGTGTATGCGCATAGTCGACATTCCATAGCAATCGAAACAAGTGATTACTGTCCATAGAGATTCAACTGACGCCAATAAACTAAATTCATATTATATACAGGGTGTATACAAACAAATATCACCGGCAGTTTTCATTAAGGACAATAAATTGTTCGTTTTACACAGAATACATATTTGAAATGTTTGGTTTTACAGGTTTTGTAATAAAGTATGACGCAGTAAAAATAACAATAATAATAATCATTACACTGCTACGAACGGGTATATCCGTTGGCAAAGAAAATGCTTCCTGTGCTATAAGTGTGTATATCCATTCTCTACTCCAAACGCCTGCTAGTTATATAATACGTATTGCATTGCTTTCAAACTAAGCAGGCATATACTGCCATCTCCTAGGAACCTGAATAAACTTTTTCCATATTTCTCCCTGCATAGAGCAAGGAGGGTTTTAAAGGCTGGAAATATCTCAGCAGTGAAAAGGATAATAATAATAATAGTAAGTAATCCCACTACAGGCCTCGGGAAGCCCTTGCGGTAGTGGAAGGTTAAGACTCCCACTTTATCTAGACAATCGGCACTTAATGTCAGCCGGGTTGTCAGTCCTGCGTGACGGCCGCCTTTACCCTTAGAACAAGCGTCTGGTACTCATTTCCGTTAGAGGCTGAGTCGACCCCAGGGCCATAGTGCCGCCAGAAGGTTTTGGTCAGTTTAAAAATCCTGACCCACCGGGACTTGAACCCTCGACTTTCCGGCTTGTAGCGCAGTGCTTTAACTACTACGCTACGGCGTGCCCCATAATAATAATAATAATAATAATAATAATAATAATAATAATAATAATAATAATAATATTAATAATAATATTTTTTCATCATCAGCAGCAGCATCATTAAGGATTAGACCTGCTGTTCTGTTCCGATCTCATGTTAGAATAAAAATATTATTCTGCCAGTTACATTATATGGGTGCGAAACATGGACTCTTACTTTAAGGGAGGATATGAGATTACGAGTTTTTGAGAATAAAGTTCTTAGGAAAATTTTTGGACCAAAGAGAGATGAACAGACAGGTGAATGAAGAAGACTACATAACAATGAACTGCATGGTCTTTATAGGAAGAAATATATAAGAACGGTTAAGTCTCGTAGACTGCGATGGGCAGGACATGTTGCGCGTATGGAGAATGAAAGACGTGCATGTAAGCTTCTTGTAGGAAAGCCAGAGGGAAAACGCCCAGTTGCTAGACCAAGAATGAGGTGGGAGAACAATATTAACCATGATTTGAGGGAAGTAGATTGTACAGGAATTATTGGAAAGCATTAGTTCAGGTTAGGGATGTATGGAGAGCTAATGTCCGCGAGGCCATGAACCTACGGTTTCGATAGTGCCAGTGAGTAAGTAAGTAAGTAAGTAACAATAATATATATTTTTTTAATTAGAAACATTCCACACTAGAGTGTTTCTCCTTCAACCCAAAGTGATTTGTCGGCAGAGGTTTCTGTCTAAAATATCTTCTTCCCTCAAATCTCTAGCTTCCATTATTTATTAATTTACATTCACATTTTAGATTTAGAATTAAGTATTATTAGGTACGCTTCTCTTTGTCGATGACCAAGTTTTAATATTTAGTTCTAAAAATTATATACGGAAATGAATGTTCTATTCCAATTAATAATAATATTAGCAATAATAATAATGATAATAATAATAATAATAATAATAATGCTTTATTTATTCTGACAGAGTTAAAGCCATAAGGCCTTCTCATCCACTCAACCAGCACAAATACAAATAAATATTTGACAAATATAGATATACACTATACTAATTATAAACAGTTAAAGATACATTAAATGTAGCAATGTAAATTTCATGTACAAACAACATTTTATACGATAATAACAATAATAATACTTACGATAATAATAATAATAATAATAATAATAATAATAATAATAATAATAATAATAATAATAATAATAATAATAATATAATAATATATAATATAAATATGATAAATTATATGAGAAACACCAATTAATATATATTGAGTAAAGTAAGTAAAAATTTCAATTTGATAATTTCAGTTGACAAACGATTCACCATTTGTAGGAGCAGACAAAATTAGAGTTAAAATTGTCTTGGAAGAAAAATTATTAAACAGATTTTTTCAGTTACCTCACCTGCAATATTTCAGATATCATGGGCTCAGAACAAAAGAGGACAAAGTTGAGAATTGAAAACTCTAGTTTTACCTGGATTTGGGTTCAAAATATCAATAATTCTTCAGAGAGGTTGTTAACCAATTGTTGTATTTGTTCTTTTTCACTGTAAAAAATGTTGAATTCTTCATCTGCAATTATATGCATTACTATTCATCAATTTTTCTCAAAAGAGTAAAACGTGGACTTGGTCCACTTTTGCTCTGAACCCTTCACATGAGGAATAAACGTATTCAAAATAAAACCAATAAATTCGGTTATGTATGAGGCGTTATTAATAAATGACTAAAAAACACCAGAAAGGAAATGACAAATTTTATAAAGTAACCCAGTACCAATGTTGCTCCAGTGTTCGCAGCTTCATACAGGATGCTCTAAAATTCCCCTTACAAACTTCTAGGATTTGTGAAGGGGACTGAGTTCATAATATTTAGAATTGGAAATCATATCCAGAAAATTATCGTTTCCGTGCTACAGCCGTTTGCAAACAAGCATTGCCTGAAAGTACGTCACGTGTCTCAACAAGTAATAGCTTCGTGATTCGTCTAAATCGAAAATTTCCCTATCGAGTATTCCAAGACTTGGTGTTTTTTTTAATGTCAAAATGTTACGAAATATTGAAAACTGCACAAATTGATTGTGGAGGGTATATCCGGGATTTTCAATGCGTGTCATGATTCAGTTTCCATTTTATTTCTTTAGTTATTAATGAGTTGAATTTAAAACAAGTGATGTACTGTGTCACGCCTCATAATAAATTACTAGTAAAAGTGGTCGCGTTAAAAACATGTTTTCAAACGGCTGTAAGCACGAAAACGGTAAGTTTCCGGACATGAATTTCAGTTATAAATATTATCAAATCAGACCCTCTTAAAGTCCTAGAAGTTTGTAAGGGGAATTTTAGAGCATCCTGTATACTGACAAGAAAATAGGATACGAGATTTGAAGCAGAGAAAATATGTTTTAATTCGTTGCGGGATATAGGCCTACCTTACTGGATAAAAAATGAAGATTTAAGGAGGGAACATTTCAGGCCTTATCATGGCTACGCCTAAATGACAGAAGAACTTTACATTTACATACCTTACTATTCCAAATTCTGTACACATATTTACCAAGTTATTTAACAACACGGTTTCAAAATTTATCGGCTCTTCACAATTTAGGAACAAGATCAGAAGACTCTTCTTTACTTTTGATACCACAGCACAGGACATGTCTATACTCTGCATCTTACACAATATCTATGACTAGAGCATGGAACTCACTTCCCAGTCATGTCAGGGACTGTCAATCGCTATCATTATTTAAATACAAATTAACTGATATCTTACGTTCGACACAATGAAAACATTAACTGCATAACAACTATATAGAGCATTCAATAAATAATCATCTAGGAAGCTACTTACTTTATTTTATAACATTTTAATTTCATTATATTCTATGTTTTTGTTAGTATTAGCTAGTATTAGAACACATCAATATTGTATTCTGTTTAGTCTGTATTTTAATAATATCATAAAATTGTAATAAATATGAAATTGTTGTATAATTCTACTATTCCCTGGTTGAGTGGAAGAAAAGGCCTTATGGCCGTAACTCTGCCTGCTAAAATAAAGCATTATTATTATTATTATTATTATTATTATTATTATTATTATTATTATTATTATTATTTATTATTATTATTACTATGTCCACCGCTGTGGTCTCGAGGTAGCGTGGTGCCTTGTCACGCAGCGGGCCCGGGTTCGATCCCCGGTCGGGGCAGTTTTTCTGGGTAAGGTTTTTATCGGGGTTTTTCCTCACCTGTAAGACAAATATCAGGAAAACGTTAAGGCCCAAACCGTCCCCGAACTCATATGGCCATCAACACCATCATCATCCTTATCATTATCATAATCATCATCATCCTTCACCGGTGTGGAAAGCAACGGGAAGCTACCACACCTACAATTCCCTAGTAAAGCTGCAAGCATAGCATGAAAATGCTATGATTGCAGTGAAGGACTTGCCTTCGGGCAGAATTACTATGGATTATTATTATTATTATTATTATTATTATTATTATTATTATTATTATTATTATTATTATCTTTAAAATAACACACAGAACAAAACACTGTAGAAATGATTGGAAACAACATTTATAAAAAAAGTAAAATACTACCACATGTCTAAAGATATGATGAAGTAAAACCAGAGGGTAGAAGAAATGTAGGAAGACCGTAAAAAAGATGGGCTCAACAGTGTTAAATAATGATACCGCAACAACCTTCACGATGCTTAATCCATCATGATAATGAATGTGTCACACATTAGCTGAATTATTTAGATAGGCTGTTAATGAAACTAATTCCAATTGCTACATAGGACGTTCAACCTTTTTTTTTCCTCGCTAAACGAAATGCTACAAAAACCAAATATGGAACTAATGAAAAACACGAGGCAATTTAACAATTTTTAATTACTTTCGTTTTTTCGGTGGAACGCATTAATACTTTTAGTCAAGCTTAATCGAATGATAAATGATTATGTATTACATAAGTATTGCCACAAGTAATTTCCAAATTATCGATTAATTCACGACTCACGAAGTGAGGAGTAAATTTATCTACAGAATTTGGAAATCAAGAGTGGCATTTGTTAGGACTATTTAACGAATAAAATTAAGCTGTTTACTCACAAGTCATTATTTAAATATAGGTATTTTAAAATATTTATATATTTAATGTAAACGGCGATGTTTGAAAACAAATGAGAAACGATTGGTACGCTTCGTTTGCTTCTTTTGTTCATTACTGCAACCAGATCATATTATTTATTACCAAAGGAATGCAATATTGTAAGAATGCACTATAGTGGAGAAAAAATGAAACACATCAAACTGTATATTAATTCATTTCTGTTGTCCTATGATCTAAAATTATAATTATATTTTTCTGGAATATTATAACCTGGGAAAAAATAAATTTAAGAAAGTGCAAACAGTGGTTACCTTTTTCTTTGGTGGTATAATCAATTGCTACAAATGTTATTATATTAACACCCGCATGCGCTATGTGTTGACATTCATGCACTGTATATATATATATATATATATATATATATATATATATATATACACACAATCTGGTAGCCGTATTTCGTAGAGAGTCAGTCACTGCAAAATAATGCTATGACGTATTCAGAATGTTAAAAAGGACGTGCTTTCTTCATTGTGTTAAACTTTAGTTGGTAAATTCTAGGCGAAACTCGACTGTGATTGGTTGTAAATAAAAAATCACTAAAATGTGATTTGTCATTGACTCCCATTTGGGGCATGAGTTAAATAGTCTTGAAAAATGTAGCCATTCCCTGTTTATAATTGCTGCAGGAGATACTAAGTACCAACACGGACACACTTATATTTTTTTCTCCTGAATTCAAGTATGATATCTGGTTTTCTCATCACGCAAGGTTTCCAAGAGACAGGAATTTATAATTTCAAACACTTTAATATTTTCTACATTCGTAACCACACAACATTCGAACATTCGGACTCATCTATAAAGTAAGAAATAACGATTTTCTGCTATATTTCGCCTGTGGAGCATCCCTCTTGATGGTCCAACAATAATCGGCCAGCATATTAGGATTTAATTTGCCTTGACATCTCTTTCCCTTAGCTGAAATCTCCTGATGAAAGTGTTCCCCGTGCTCATCGCTCACTGCGCCAATGGACGAAAAAACGTTTATTAAAAAAGTAATTATTTAAATCCATTAATTGAAATTGAAATAAAAAAACGGTGGGTGATGGAGAAATTCCGAATACATATTTGAAAACACGATAAAAAACTGTATGAAGTACAACTATTGGTACTCATGAGACAAAAGTAATGTTGACCAGTGTTAAATGGAAAAGACAGGCGAATGGAGGTGACTACATATTCTTCATAGGAATCCAGATATAATAAGAACAGTTACGTCCCGTAAACAGGGATGGGCGGGACATGTGGCACGAATAGGGAATGAAAGGCTTGGAAACTTCATGTTGGAAAACCAGAAGGAAATCGACCAGTAGGTGAACCGAGAATGAGGTTGGAGAATAATATTAACAGCGATTTGAGGGAAGTAGATTGTACAGGGGATGATTGAAAAACATTATATCAGGATAGGGATGTATGGAGAGCTTATGTCCGCGCGGCCACGAACCTTCGGGTTCGATAGAGCCAGTGATTTAGTTATTTTAATGCTCCGTTATAAATGTTATGGGTTTCAAATTTTCTGAACACCTTGTCTGTATTATTTTCAGAATTTTATTAAAGGTCGTTTTATTTAAACCCTCATCGATGAAATCAATGTTTTCCATGCCGTACATAGATACAAAGCCCCATATATAAAAAATGACCCATCACCAATTTCACAATGGGAATTGCATTCACAATTTCCATGTACAATTTTTTTTACTCAAATCTCTTTCATTTTCATTTGCATATTTTAATTTTTTTAACATATTATCTCGTCACAGAACTCCTGTTCTCAATTAACACAAACTCTCTTACATACTTTATAATTTTCACTCGATTTTATCACATGATCTCTTTTTAGATATTCTTAACTCTTCGGTCCCATATTATTAATTCTAACTCACTGATTATCGAACGAGGACATAAGCTCTCCATACATACTTATCTTGAGACAATATTTTCCAATCATCCCATGTTAATTTACTTCCTTCAAATTATGGTTAATAGTATTATCTTACCACATTCTTGGATTACTTATTGGGCGCTTTCAATCTGGTTTTCCTAGAATGAGTATCCATGCACCTTTTTTGTATTCCCCATTCGTGCCACATGTGTTGCACATCGCAGTCTACGAGACTTAACTTTCTTTATAACAACTGCATTCCTATAAAGATCATGTAGCTCACTGTTGAGTAGTCTTCTCCATTCACCTGTCTGTTAGTCTCTCTTGGTATAAAAATGTCCTAAGAACTTTATTCTCAAATACCCATAATATGTTCTCCTCCCTTATAGTAAGAGTCCATACTTCGCATTCATATAAATCAATTAGAAAAATATCTATGTGAGATGTGAAAATTCTGTATGGATATTTTCTGTGCTAATACATTATATTTGGTCAAACAATTAACCCTTAAATAGGGGAAACATTTTCTCCTGTAAGTTATTTAAATGTGCCGGACCGCAGTGAAAACTAAACGATGCAGAGCTGTATATTGTGTAATTCGATACAAACCTAAGTAATTTATACTCCTTCGTTTTCTTCTGCTTTATTAGAAACTAGCTAATACCCGGCGTGCGCAACTACTCCTATATAAATATTGTTATAGTAGTAGTAGTAGTAGTAGTAGTAGGACTTTATTAGACAAAAAGTAAGATATTTACAATATTATTTACAAATATGGGTCGTACGGGCAGTAAGCCGTATGTGCTGTTGACAGTCCGTTACAATAAAGTAATAATTGGTACTAGTGTAAAGAAAAATAAACAACAACAAAATCAATAAATATTAATGTGTTTCTACCACGAGCCTTGAGCTGCTATGCTTGCCCGGGAAACAGCTTATCCCGATCTTCTAGGCATTAATGAAAGACAAATACGGTTATTGTGAGTTATCCGTAAAAGATAAACATATGCTGTCGCGGAATTTTTTTGTAGAGTTTTTTGAGTTATTCAATTCCGTGTACAATAATCTGGTGTATTTTTTATGGTTCAGGCAGCGTAAGCCATTTAAGCGTAAAAATAGGGACTTTATTTCACGTTTTTCACTACAAAGGGTGATTTTTAGGAGTGAAGTGGTTCAGTATTACAACTCTCTTATAGCCTATGTTCATCCCCGGAAACTCCTGAAATTTTTTTCATAAAGCCCCATCACAATCGGATGAATGGCATGGCAGAGCACGCTTGCCCGGGATTCAACTTACGCCGATCTTCTTGGAATCAATGAAAGACAAAAAATGACTATTGTGAGTTATCTGTAAAAGATAAACATATGCTGTCGCGGACTTTTTTGTAGAGTTTTTTGAGATATTCAATTCTGTGTACATTAATTTGGTGTACTTGTTAGGATGGTTTAGGCAGCGTAAGACATTTAATCGTCAAAATAGGGAATTTATTTCACGTTTTTCACTACAAAGGGTGATTTTTATGGGTGAAGGGGTTGGCTATTACAACTGTCTAATAGCCTATGTTCATTCCGGGAATCTCCTCAACATTGTACAAAAAAACCATCAAAATCGGATCAACGGTACGGCCGAGCATAGAATACGAACAAACAATCCAACAAACAAATAAACAAACATTATTTTTTATGTATTAGATATTAAATACATTAAACCAATTGACTCTGTTTGGTGGAGCAAAAATATTACAAAAAATAGAAAATTACAAACATATCAAACCATAATTCAGAGCATTTTAACATATGGTGCTGAAATCTGGCAAATTCCTACCAGGGAAATGAAAAGAATTTTAAGTACAGAAATGGATGTTTTAAGAAGATCAGCTGGAAAATCTAGAATGGATAGAATACGAAATAAAGAAATAAGGGAAATTATGGGTGTACAAGATGAGCCGGACATCATAGACATTATAGAAAAGAAACGATTATAGTGGTATCGCCATGCCAAAAGAATGCCAGAGCAAAGATTGTCAAAAATTGTTATGGAATGGTTCCCAATGGAAAGGAGGAAGAGAGAAAGACCGAAGAAAACTTGGATAGAAGGGGTACTAGCAGCTATGGATATCAGAGGAATGGAGGAAGATCAATGGATGGACAGAGTGGAATGGCGTTTGGTTTCCGGAAGACGGCTGCAGCTGTCATGATACCGGATGATGATGATGATAAACCAATTGATGTATCTTATAGGAACATTGCCAATTTAAGGGTTAATCTGTTTACATCACATATTTCTGTGACTTTCGAATAGATGCACACGCCATCTTTTGGTAAATCTCGCTACTAAAACATGTTGTGCAGCAATACAACAACAACAGTTTTCGAAAGATCGATGCACAAAAAAACATAATATCAAATATATAAATATGATGATAATCAGGGACTACATTAGGAGTGAAAGGGGTCCTTTTATTTCTAATGTAGTTCCCGAACAGTGGCTTGAACGTCCCCCAAAAATGCAAGATATTCGAGTGATGACCGATTTGATACGTGTTTTCTAATTGCACTTACAACAACTTGAAAGATGAATGAATTGTAAACATAAGAATTTTCATGTCTTCTAAAATACCTTTTTTTTTCGGGATTCTTGGCCATGTGTTGTAGTGTTATCTTCTCGACGTTTCATCGCCTTCTATGGATGACATCTTCAGGAGATTTTGTTTGTGTAGTTTTTTGTAGTAACTGCTAATTAGTTGTTAATTTGTGTCATTTTTCCGTAACTATGATTTTTAGTAAATAATTTCCAACATATGGTGTAATAAGATGTTAATTATATAATTTCCACCTCATAAGTCAGTCGTCCTCAATTATTAAACTTTTTCAAGTTATTCTAATATGGAGGCCTTTCGAAAACAATGTTCCATCTTCTACGTTTTAACGTGATATTCGGAACATTTAAAAAAACATTAATAATACTAATAAAACTGATAGATCATGAACGTTGCATTCGCCTGTCTCTTATGGTGACCAAAATAAGAAGTTCAAGTAATAAACCTTAAGGGGGACCGACTAGTGAATTCCAATTCTTTTAGTTTTCATCTGATTGTTTTGAAATTTTTATTACATACATTATGTGCTTATAGTCCACCGCTGTGGTCTCGAGGTACCGTGCTGCCTTGTCACGCAGCGGGCCCGGATTCGATCCCCGGTCGAGGCAGTTTTTCTGGGTGAGGTTTTTCTCGGGGTTTTTCCTCACCTGTAAGACAGATGTCAGGAAACATTTAAGTCCCAAACAGTCCCCGAAATCATATGGCCATCATCATCATCCTTATCATTATCATCATCATCCTTCACCGGTGTGGAAAGCAACGGGAAGCTACCACACCTACAATTACCTAGTAAAGCTGCAAAGCATAGCATGAAAATGCTATGATTGCAGTGAAAGACCTGCCCTCGGGCAGAATTACTATGGATGGATGGATGCGTTTATAGTAGCGTTTCTGTAAAGTTTGGCGTTCACAAGTAGAATAACTTCAGAATTATGATTTTTAAATATATATTTTTAATATTTTCTAAAAATGCTCGTTATGATGCATTTTTAAATATTTCCTGATAAAATTTGAGATTCAGAGTCTTTATGATTCCACTAATCACATTCGCTATGCAAAAATATTCATAAAGGGAAGATGCAGCCTATTTTTCATTTTTCGAACATAAAATATTTTTTACATCCTCATTATTTTTTCATCTCAATTTAAAAGAACAAATGTGTCTTAGACTAGTAACTACCAAGCAAATATCAATTAGCATATATTGGAGAGTCTAATCACAAAATTTCACTTTGATAGCATAAAAATGTAATCGTAAGGAGCATTTTATGTTTTGGAAAATGACAAAAAATGGAAAAAGAAAAAAAAACGCAAATTAAAATTGAAGTAATAATGCTGACCATATGTGCAATGGTATTTAAACCTTTATGTTATGGACTCACTTTTGCTTCTACAATACAAATTTTTACATGAAAATGACCCTATAGAATCAGAGATATTAGAAAGCAAAGAAACAAAAAATGCATTTTTTTGCCAATTGTTTAATATTTTCACCAGTCGGTCCCCTTAAATTTATAAACCAAATTGTTTACAGCTGGTTGCGAGTAATCCAAGGTGAACAAACAATGCTTAGAGCAATTTGTTACGACCACCAAATTAAAAACATAGATGTTAAATTTTGGGCAGACGAGGTAAGGAGAGAACTCCAAAAGATCGGGATGGGGTGGATATGGGAAAAAGGGACTGAAAATCGCAAGAACGTGTGGAGAAAAATAAGGAGGAGGTACTTAGATATAAACCAACAAGATACTTTCGCCGAATGTACAGGAAAACGCTCACTGTGTTTACAAAGAACCTAAAACACGTCTGGGGAAAAGAATCGTTATATACTCAACCTAGGATTTAAGGAGAGATCAGGGCTTGCTTGGGTTAGGCTAGGGGCATGGAAATTTCTAAAAATTAGCGACGATCACGATATGCGAATATGTCCAATGTGCGGGAACTTTGAAGATGAGATACATATATTAGGAACATGTAATGATTTAGAATATTGGAGACGTCAATTATTACCGGAAAGATTTTAAATTAAAATCAGGAAAGATTGTGCATGCTACGAGTTATTGGTAACTCCATAAAATTGGATAAACCTCGGTAAATTTTCTGGACAAAACGAAGAAAAATAAGGCCAACACCTCATTCATGGAATAAATATATGTTATCAAAATGCAATACCATTAATTCTTAACAATTATATATAAATTAATTAGTGTATAATGCTATTGTGTCGTTATTTAATTGTAATATTATTGTTTTCTTTATGTAATTGTAATGTTAAAGTTTTTTTAGTGTTTAAGGCTATTGTGTTATTATTTAATTGTAATATTATTGTGTTTTCTTTATGCAATTGTAATGTTATTGATTTTTTGTTGTTTATTTTTCTTTACACTAGTAGCAATTATTACTTTATTGTAACGGACTGTCAACAGCACGTACGGCTTACTGCCCGTGCGACCCATATTTGTAAATAATATTGTAAATATCTTACTTTTTGTCTACTAAAGTCCTACTACTACTATAAACCAAATATTCTGTGTTGGCACACTTTTGGGAGATTACAGTAGCCATAAATTGTGAATTAACCTGGTATAATTGACGAGGTTACTTTCAAAACTCAATATTTCCACTTTTTGTTATTTTACAGAAAACGTAAACAACAGTAAATTGTAAACAATATACAGGATTATCCTAAATGAAATACGGTGTAATAGATATTCATCCCCAGATAAATATGTACAAATGCCAAATTGATACACACTTTTCTTTGAGTGCAATTACAGAATTAATATTGGGGATATCGAGTTTTGACAGAAAAATACTGATTTGTAAGTTTAAATAAAAATCTTTGAAAAAATGTACTTTGTCATTTCAAAATAGGATAAATAAGGACCAACCTGCAATATAAAAATTAAATAGTGTTTTATGGGATCAGAATATAAGTGATAAAATAAAAATAAACATTTTTAAATGCAATAATAAGGAGTACAATAGCATACGGTGCAGAAACATGGGAATTAAAAATGTGGAACAATAGTAATGATATTCTATAGAAATGGATTTTTGGAAGCGTTCAGCTGGAATTTACAGAAGAGATATAATAAGAAACAGTGTAATTAAATAAAATACGAATGTTCAAATTTCGATTGTGAATCTCATTTAAATAAACAAAATTGTATGGTCATGCAAAAAGAATGACAGAAGACAGATTCCGAAAAAGAATACTACAATGAGTGTCTGTTGGTAGAAGAAGAAGAGGACGACCAAAAACAACGTGGATTGATGATGTTTTGAGCAGCCTGAGGGAAATAGGACTGGACGATGGAGATTGGAATGACAGAGAGATATGGAGGAGAATGACAATATGCTAATTGAGCGCAGGAACATTTTGTTGAATATTGCGAATTCTGATAAATAAATATGACAAAATTTCAAAATTTTTGGATATGTTCTAAAGGGTACAGAGGTGCCACCTCTTGAGTAAAATATCACTAATCACGTAAAATTTAATAAAATTAATTATAATAATTGAAAAATTGAAGCTGTGTACAGCATTAGGTTCAGATTAGATACCAGCAGAACTGATCAAATCAGGGGGGGAATAATTGATGGACAAGATACGCCAGTTGCTTAATATGAATTGGGATAAAGAAGCTTTTCCAGATGAATGGACAGAATCGATTATCATACCAATTTATAAGAAAGGATATAAAACTGATTGCAACAAATATAAGGGCATCTCATTACTTTCAACTTCGTACAAAATTCTAACAAATATATTATTAAGCAGACTTACTCCTTATATTTATGAGATTCTAGGAGATCATCAATGTGGATTTGGAAGAAACAGGTCTACAACAGATCAGATTTTTAGCTTAAGACAGATTTTAGAAAAGAAATGGGAATATAATGGTATTGTACATCAACTATACGTAGACTTCAAAAAAGCATATGATTCAATTAAGAGGTAGAAGTTATTAGTATCGTGCTAGAGTTCGGAATTCCTAAAACGTTAGTTAGACTTATACGAATGTGTCTAAATGGCTCAAAGAGTAGGGTGCGTGTAGGCAAACAGTTTTCGGATACTTTTGAAATCCACAATGGGTTGAAGCAAGGAGATGCAGTATCTCTTCTATTATTTAATTTTGTACTAGAGCATGCTATCAAATGTTTAGAGAATGAAGAAGGCTTACATACAACTCAATGGTATTAATAAGCTGTTGGTTTATGTTGATGTAGTACTATTGGGCGATAACGAGGAGATACTAAAGGCCAACACGCACACACTACTGAGTAACACTAAGAAATTGGGACTGGAAGTAAATATCAATAAAACTAAATATATGGCCACACATTGGAAAACATTGGCTCAGGATAGGGATATAGCTGTTGGTTTATGCTGATGATGTAGTACTATTGGCCGATAGCGAGCAGATACTAAAGGCCAACACGCACACACTACTGAGTAACACTAAGAAATTGGGACTGGAAGTAAATATCAATAAAACTAAATATATGGTCACACATTGGAAACATTGGCTCAGGATAGGGATATATGGAGAGCTTATGTCCGCTCGATCATGAACCTACGGGTTCGATAGTTCAAGGGAGTTAGTTAATTAATTACAATATTTAAAAAAAACATTGACCGAGGAGACTGTACAATGAATTTATCGAATGTTTGTTGGAACATACTATGATGTTCAATTTATTAAGTTCTGATTTAAAAAGTTCAGTTTAACAACCCATTTTAAATGGGATTTTTTCTCTCAAAAATATTACCAACCGTTTCGGATCAGAAAAATTAATCGGATTAAATAAAATAAAGTGTTTCTTTATACTTTTTTTCGAGATACTGAGTTTTGAAAGTAAGATTCTCAAATATGCAGATAGAGTGAGAGAAACAAAATAACTGAATGATTGGTTGTTGAATGAATGACCTGGTGAATGAATCTGCGAGTTGAGGATAAAGACGCTCTACTCCGTATAGCTGACCAGTCATTAGTTCCAAATTAAAATTTGGGCGTGAAAAGCAGACGCATATTGGTTACAAACCTCTCATTTCAGGTTGCAAGTTCTTTTACGTGTCATAAATATACGATACCGGAACTATGAATATCCTTTTCTTCCTAATGTAGCCAGGCTCAGGAACATGGACCACGGAGGAGTGCGAACCCGCGAAGCTTGGAATCAGAGACATGCACGTAAACCATTAGTTCACCAGGACCAACTGAACGTATCTGCGTTTTATGAATAGACTGGAAGCTAAATACAGTTCAACTAAAACCCAGGTTGTGCACAAAATAATAATTTCAATATTAATAAATTGAAGCGTATGGCAGCGTTATAAATATTCCAAGAATCAGAATTTAGCATAACAAATATTTAAATGGAATTAAAAATTATGGCAGTAAAAAGCAAAATGTGATTCTATTTGAATATGGAACCAAGTTCAAAGCGTGATATACAGACTGAATTTAAACTTTATGGACAAAATTTGTAAGTTCTTCACAGATGTATTGTGAGAGTTTTGATGTAACGAACCCATGGTCTCCTGTGGCTCATTGCCGAGGAATTTCATTACGAACAAAAAAAAGTTATTTCAAAATGAGGGATTCAGAGCAAAATTGGGCCAAGTACAATGATTGAAAGTCCTAGTTTTATGTGAATTTAGGGTACATTTTCTCATGGAATTTCGGCCAGTATGGGACCGGAGTCCACCCAGCATCGTGAGGCGTTTGGGTAGCGACTCCAGGTTGAGAAGACCAGCTATAACGGGTGGGGGATCCGACATGCTGACCCCATGTCACCCCCTACAATGGCTAGATGATCGTATACCTCTGTGATTAACACATGTGGACATGAGGCCAGCAGCCGACTGGTAGGCCAAGGGCCTTCTAGGCAAGTCGCGCTTGGAGTTTGGGCAATATAAAACCACATTTCATTTATTTAGGCGTAGCAACTAATACGCTAATAAAATTTAAAAAAATTAAAAGAAAGACGGACAAATATTCGTTCGACTATCTGCAAAAAGTACTTATTGCAGGTACTATAAGGATTGCATAACGTGTACCCTGGGAAATGGGGGTATGAAAATTTACCGTTGAGGATTTTATTTGAAGCAACGCGCTCCAAATAACTATACGGTTCATTAATTGTATTGAAACAAGTTTCTCATTAATGAGTGGAGCTAATTAAATAGATAATTATAACTGATTAACAAATATAAAATCAATACAACTCAGTCCCAAATAGTGTAAATCAGTCATAATTGCTTGCATACAGCCTATCAACCGCAATATTGACACTAGGTCACAAGATAAGAGTCTGCTAACAATTCCTCTACATAGCACTTCGTCTTATCCTACTTCCTTCACAGTAGCCTCTGCCCGCTCCTGGAATTCCCTTCCTCAAGATATCAGGGGTTGCCGCACACTTGGCACCTTCAAGTCACGCTTATACAGTTACCAGTTGTCTAATAATTAATTTTTCTCTACTTATTTAATTGTATATTATGTCATTAATATTCTTTTCCTCATTTTTTATATATCTTGTACACATTATATATTTAATTCGTTAAATTTAGAGTATATCAAAATACATTATACACCTGTAAGACAAATGTCAGAATTCACCGGTGTGGAAAGCAACGGGAAGATACCACACCTATAATTCCCTAGTAAAGCTGCAAAGCATGGGATGAAAATGCTATGATTGCAGTGAAAGGCCTGCCCTCGGGCAGAATTACTATGCATGGATTGATTGATTATTATTATTATTATGATTATTATTATTATTATTATTATTATTATTATTATTATTAGGCCTACTTACTTACTTACTCACTGGCACTATCGAACTCGTAGATTAATGGGCGCGCGGACATAAGCTTACCATACATCCCTATCCTGAGCTAATGCATTCCAATAATTCCCTGTATAATCTACTTCCCTCAAATCATAGTTAATGTTGTTCTCCAACCTCATTCTTGGTCTACCAACTGGGCGTTTTCCTTCTGGCTTTCTTACAAGAAGTTTCCATGCACGTCTTTCATTCCCCATACGCGCAACATATCCTGCCCATCGCAGTCTACGAGACTTAACTGTTATTATATCTGGCTTCCTATAAAGATCATGCAGTTCATTGTTATGTAGTCTTCTCCATTCACATGTCTGTTCATCTCTCTTTGGTCCAAAAATGTTCCTAAGAACTTTATTCTCAAATACTCGTAATCTCCTTTCCTCCCTTAAAGTATGAGTCCATGTTTCGCACCCATATAATATAACAGGTAGAATAATAGTTTTATATATTTTCAGCTTATCGTTTTTTGAAAGGAGTTGGGACATCAAAGGTCTCTGCAATGCATAATAGCATGAATTTCCAGAATTGAGCCTATGTTTAATACTATTATTATTATTATTATTATTATTATTATTATTATATATTATTATCATCATCATCATTATAATTGCCTTTAGGCAGATGATTAGCTGAATGTCAGTCTGCATAACGAACTGTTCAGTTTAAACTAAAAAAAAAATGTTTGTTTTATATTATTTCTAGTGTAAATTTTAAATTATTTTAGGTAGTGTTAAAAACGTTATTTAAAATGTACAAAACCAATTGTGTTGTTAACTTTCCGTTTGTGACTCTACGCACGATGCAGTGATTGGATTGAACTTTGATTTTGTGCAACTTTTTTATCGCCATCGAACAAGAATATAATATTTGAATTTATTTTATATGTATAATATTCCGTTTCAGGCTAATTAATCAACATTTAAAAATTATAATTACTGAGAAATTAATTATATTTCCGCCAGGAACAGTTGCACACAAAACATAACGTTATTGAGAAATTGTTTTTCTCCAGTAAAATTCTCTTAATGTATAACATTTAGATTAGATTTAGATTAGATTTATTTAGCCTGGTGGAGTTAAGACCATGTGGCCTTCTCTTCCACTCACCAGAACAAGCATATGTTACAAATGAATACAAAAAAATTACAATAATAGTCGTATTAAACAGGACAAACATATGTTACATATGAATACAAAAAAAATACAATAATAGTCATTGCACAATTAATTATCTGTCATATTGAATAATAATGAAAATAATGTCTAATAATACAATGAAACAAAATACAATTAAAATTAAATTAATGATACAATGAATAAAGAAAAGGAATAACAGCTCGAATCTACTATACGTAAAAAGAAAAGAAAAAAATACAAAGAAAGTAATAAACTATAATAGCATATTTTGAACAGGGGACCCCTGATTCAATTTAAACACTTCATTGTATTGTAAATTTAACATATTTACAGGGGAGATCTTGAGAAGATCATTCAATCTGTAAGTGCATTCGTAGCAATTCTGCCCGAAGGCAGGTCTTTCACAGCAATCATAGCATTTTCATGTTACGTTTTGCAGCTTTACTAGGGAATTATATGTGTGGTAGTTTCCCGTTGCTTTCCATACACGTGAAGGATGGTGCTGATCATGATGGCCGGATAAATTTCGGGAACCGTTGGGCCCTAAGCTTCCAGGCATGTCTTACAGGTGAGGAAAAACCCGAAAAAACCTCACCCAAGAGCCTGTCCCGACCGGGAATCGAACCATACGCGCGGCGCGGTGCCCGGGGCGCTGCGCGGGGCGGTGCGGTGCGCTGTGCTGTGCGGTGCGTGAGGCGGACCCCGGGCCGTGCGCTGGGGCGCGGTGCGGTGCGCGGGGCGCGGTGCGGTGCGCGGGTCTCGGTGCGGTGCGCGGGTCTCGGTGCGGTGCGCGGGTCTCGGTGCGGTGCGCGGGTCCTCGGTGCTGGTGCGCGGGTCGCGGTTCGGTGCGCGGGGCGCGGTGGGTGCGCGGGGCGCGGTGGGTGCGCGGGGCGCGGTGCGGTGCGCGGGGCGCAGTGCGGTGCGCGGGGGGCAGGTTCAGTTGCTGGTGGGCGCGGTGCGGTGCTGCGGGGCGCAGCGGTGCGCGGGGCGCGTGGTGCGGGGGGCGCGCGGTGAGGTGCGCGGCGGTGAGCGGTACGGGGGGGTGAGCGGTACGGGGCCGGTGAGCGGTACGGGGCGGTCGGTGCGCGGGGCGGTGCGCGGGGCGGGGCGCGGCGCGCGGGCGGTCGGGGCGGCGCGGGGTCGGGGCGGTGCGCGGTGCGGTTGCTGTGCGCGGGGCGGCGCGGGGCGCGGGGTGGGCACGGTGCGCGGGGCGGGGCGGGAGGCGGGCGGTGCGCGGGGCGGGGCGGGGCGTCGGTACGCGGGGCGGGGGGCGCGGGTACGCGGGGCGGGGGTCGCTGTGCGCGGGGTGGGCGGGGCGCGGTACGCGGGGCGGGCGGGGCGCGGTACGCGGGGCGGGCGGGTCCGCGGTACGCGGGGCGGGGCGGTTGCGGGGGTCTGGCGTGCGGGGCGGGGCGGTGCGGGGGCGGGGCGGTGCGGGGTGCGGGCGGGGCGGTGCGGGGCGGGGCGCGGGCGCGGGGCGGGGCGCGGTGCGGGGCGCCGTGCGGGCGCGGTGCGGGGCGCCGTGCGGGCGCGGTGCGGGGCGCGGTGCGGGGGCGGGGCGGGGCGGGGGCGGGGCGGGGCGCGGTGCGCTGGGCGCTGGGCTGCGCGCGTTAATGTTACGTAATGTATTATTATGTAATGTAATGTAAAGTAATATAATATGTTATGATATAACAAAATAATATAATATAATATAATATAATATAATATAACATAATATAACATAATATAACATAATATAACATAATATAACATAATATAACATAATATAACACAATATAACATAATATAACACAATATAAACATAATATAACATAATATAACAATATATAATATAACATAATACAATACAATACAGTACAATAGAATACAATACAATACAATACAAATACATACCATACAATACAATACAATCACAAATACACAATAATACAAAGAAAATACAATACAATACAATACAATATATATACAATATAATATAATATAATATAATATAAATAATATAATATAATATAACTAGATAATATAATATATATAATATAATATAATCTAATATCATATAATATAATATATATAATATTATATATAATATAATATAATATATTCAATTCCTTCTGCTTTTTTTGTGTTGAGACTTGAAAGTAGTTTTGAAGTTTCCTTAGGACAGGTTACTGGCCCGACGCTAAGTAGTCCAGTGGTAGGGCTGCTACCTTTTAGTCTCTGGACAGACATTAGGATACCGCATTTACTCAGTACCTGATGGAAACGGTTTATACCGCCGTGACTCGGTCTTCCAGAGCCTCGTTTGTGTGAAAACGGGTTGTACCACGAGAAGGTGAGGATGAGAATTGGGTAGGAGAGTTTATACACACGTCACTACCCCTTAACCCGCAGGAAGAAGAAGACCAGGACGTCCACTCAAAAGACTTCTGGATGGTGTTTCTCTTGAGGCCGAAACAGGTCAACAAATGGCCTAAATTCGTGAATGTACTATGATGATGATGATAATATAATATAATATAATATAATATAATATAATATAATATAATATAATATAATTTAATTTAATATAATATAATACTAAATAATACAATACAATACCATACGATACAATACAATACAATACAATATAATATAATATAAAACAATATAATATATAATATAGTATAATATAGTAATAGTAGTAGAAATAGTATAGTGTAATGTAATGTCATTCGGTGCGAGGTGCGAGGTGCGAGGTGCTGTGCGCTGGGCGAGGCGCGGTGCGGTACGCGGTGCGGTACGCGGTGCGGTACGGTGCGCGGTGAGATGAGCGGTGCTGTTCTCGCTGAGGTGCGCGGTGAGTTGCGCGGTGCGGTGAGCGGTGAGGTGCGCTGTGCGGTGGGCGCTGAGGTGGGCGGTGCGGTGGGCGCTGAGGTGGGCGGTGCGGTGCGCGGTGCATAGCGCTGTGCGGCGCGCGTTAATGTTACGTAATGTAATGTAATGTAGTGTAATGTAATATATATATAGTATAAGTAATAGTAATAGTGTAGTGAATTGTAATGTTAATG